>JABCJW010000241.1:0-30771 GCA_013184375.1 Fusarium newnesense
CTGGTGAGCACGCCAAATTGGAACCAAAGGATGGTCAAGGTTGCAAAGTCTTCACAGTATCGGAGCTGCACTGGTTTCGAAAGAACGCATACAACATCGGTGTGACAAAGTGTCATGTCTAGGGGCTGTGGCATCTAATCCGCATTTTCCGTGCGTGTCTCGCATTTGTGGATTGTTACCCATCCGATCTACCTTCGGAGGATGATACTAATCTACAACTTATGTCCGTCCGTTGTCACTTTGTCGTCGCCGCCGCACTTATCTCCCAGGCTCGTACTGGGGACAAGGTAGATGAACAGCTGCAGCAGTACCTTGAAACAAGACGGCACATTTCAGAATTCGACACCCTTTTTGACGCTCATTTCCGAAACGATCCCAAGTCTCAGATATATCCCGACCTCCTGGCCAAGCTGTCAACGCTTTTTGTCTTTGACTTTGAGAGTGCCGTGTACTTAAAGAGTTGGGACGATCTTAGTCAGATTATTAGGAAGGCTCGAATTTGCAAAGATGAGATGATGTATAAGGCCATGGGAGACTGCTTGTTAAGGAGTGCGGCTCCAGGAAACGGTATGTATTGACTGGTTTCTAGCAGCGCGCATGGAAAACTAATTCCAGTAGTCGTATATGGAACCATGCGGCTTATAATCAATGAGATATTCTCACTGGAGCAATTTGACAATCAGCAACTCGCAAAGTACATGCGATGCATGTTCCAAGTTATTCTACCCCTGGACGACAACCTTGCTTTCCAGGTTGTGGAACAAGCAGTCCAAATAGCACGCGAAGGAAGTCAAGTAAGTGCTTCCCATCACTATAGATTCTTGGTGGTGTTCATTTTTAGAGAGGGCTAACATTTATCACAGATGCAGAAGCCTTTCCCTGCAGAGGACTTGGACTGGATCATCGCAACAACATTTAATCATGCGATTGATATCTTGGCGAGAGGTGATGAGGATCTGTGTCAGCAATGGGCTATGAAGGCCCTTGACCTGACCGAGTATATGGATGATAATGGCGATATGCGAGATATGCTGCGTGAGAGAGTTGTCAAGTTGGGCTTGAGCAAAGGGGCGCCTAGCTGAGTTCCGACATATTCTTGATTCACACCGATGTTCACGCACTTTTCTCTTCAAATTGGTACCGGAATATGAATGAAACGGGTTTGATGGGATATTCAAGCTGAAACTTGTCTCGCACATCTTGTGCTACCACACAAACGGTAAATCCGTGTATCCATTATAACCGTTGCAGAAAGTATACAGCTCTATGGGTCATGTCCCAACAACGCCGGGTGCGCCTCTGTGCTATGCAAAATCCTATACTCATCTCATGCAGCGCGTGGTATCTTCGTACAGATTCCTCCCAGGCAGTACTGTACTGTACTATACTGCACTGCACTGCCTGGAAGCAGTTATACGCAATAAAATATCAGGACGCCATGTCAAAACAGAATGCACCAAAACCAGGCTATTTATATGCGCCTTGTTCCTTCAACTTTTGCAGGTGAGCCAGCTTCCAGCACTAGACAAGGAAGACAAGGCTCATGAAATAAACATTAAAAATCGCTTTCATAATTCCCCACCAAACTCTTTATATAATATTGGCGATACTCAACCGCTCTTTGCTGGTAGTTGGGGCGGTTGCGCTTCCACTCGGTGTCCTGCTGCCCCCTGCCACAGGGCTCACCACTGTACTTCCCTCGCCCAACTTAGGTATCTCGGACCCGAAACGCGATACATCGCCTAGCCTTGGGAGTTCCACCGCTGGGCCAGGCGTCTCACTCTTGATGGGCGGAGGTAGCGTCCAAGTTGCACTCGAGGGGGTCGGAGTCGTGGCTGGCACACCATCCAGTCCACGAATGGCCGTCTCGAGCCTTGCCCATCCACCCCATTCTTTGTTGTCGACTTCGTCCAATCCCGTACGAGCCTCAGGGCTGAATAACTCGTTTCTGGTGGCCGATGTGGGATGCTGAAACGGCGACGGGGACTGGTGTAAATGGACTTCTCGCTCTAGGCCTGCCCAAAGCCACGAGGCATCAGTTGATGCCTGAAGATCGGCGGAAACGTATACAATCAAATCCTCGTCGCGTGACAGCATCTGTAGAAGCGCTGCTTGGTCTATCGATGGCCTTGACGAACCAAAGTGCGGCGGGGCACTCCTTGTTAGGTAGTTTGTACACTCAACTCTCTTGGCTGCCAAGGCGGATACAAAGAAGGACAGGTAACGACCGCATGCGATTGTGATATCCCTTTGTCGATCGATAGAAGCCAGTGCTCTCACAGCCGTCACTGCAGGGTCTATGTAGCCCGTAAGGAGAAGAAATAGGGCACAGCGAAATATGTGCGTGGTCAACAAGGTAGTCGCACTGTCGGCCAAGAGGCTTCCGTTTAATCGATGGAGCAGAGATACGGTTTCCAGAGCAATGTGAGCGCAGCTTTCAAGAGAAGCCATCCGAGCCTCGAGGGGGTACCCAGGATCGAGATGATGCCGATGTAGGAGAAGACGAGCGTGGAATAGGTATGCCAACGGAGCAAGAAAGCCAGGTGCAAGGGGCACGCTGCTCGAAGGGTCGCATGCTGGCGGAAAGGTGTTCAGGCACTTCTTCAGATGGGTGTCAAGGGTTGAAAGATGAACTGATGACATCGACTGGGGTGTCAGTGCTGTAAGAAGCGACGAATACGACCGTACAACATGGATAACGGCGAGCAGAGAGTGAGTCAAAGGTTCCGCTCCTGTAGGTACCAACATGCCTCCTTCGTGGATAAATTGATCGTCAACCCCGGCTGGCAATGACACATCGCAGTCGTCGTCGTCGATCATAACGGGTCGGCTCAGCTCAGTAGCCAAGGTCCTGTCCAGTATGTATATCATCCACCAGGTCCTACGTCGCATCTCTCCTTCAATCACTGGCCATGGCCCCGATTCAACATGCATGCCGAGGTCTTGGGAAGCACGGACAGCCCTACCCAGCCACCCCCAGGCCGCTGACTTTAGGTTCATCTCGTTCAGACAGAGAGTTACTAATGTTAGTGCCCGGGCATGTTCCAGAGTAAAGTCGTTAGCCCACGGGTCAATCATCTTGTTGGCCATCTCAAGATATTCGGCAGGTTCGTAAAAGGAGTTTGGCTGGGAGCTTGATGTTGGACTGAAGAGACTACCAGTTGCCAGGACCGCGAAGAACATAGAAAGCCAAGCTGGGGACATTCTGTTGGACGCATTGCTGTTGTAGAGGTCGTTGATGGTAGATCGAAACGATGGCATGTGTATGATCGGAAACATGGAGTGGGACGAGTTGCAATAGGCGTGCAGCAGTTGGTCTACCACGTGTCTAGCAGGTAGCTCTGGTCTCGGGGGGTCGAAGAATATAGGGGCTCGTTCACGATACTGGGCCGGGAGCTTCCAGATACCTCTCGAGAAATCGCGTACATTAGCCCTCGCTCTCGCTAGCTCTGGAACTGGTGCCGGTTTCTTTCGTCGCTTCGGTTCGGATCCAATGGCTGGTAAGCTAGAGCTGTTCTCATCACCTCCTTCAGCATCGAGGTCCATGGGCCCTTCTCGATCCTGAAGCATGCGACGCAATCCACTGTTCTCCCTTTTCACTCGTTCCATTTGCTTCTCCAAGTCCTGCACCTGCTTGATAGACGACATACGCCGGTTCGTCTCCTTGGTGAATTGACATTTGACATTTCGACTCGAGCACTCCGAGCAACTTGTCGTCTCAGTTGCGTCACATTTCACCTTTCTTTCTCGACAAGCATCACAACTGGGGTCCTTCCTTCGCTGCCGGTATGCTCTCTTCTGTCCCTGAACACCTGGTCCTGTTAAGTGGGCGGATGATGGTCCCGGAGTACTGGCTACAGATTCATTCGAAGCGAGTGAATCGTGACCAAGAGAAGATGATGTGGTCATTGGACCATACGATTGAAAGCCCTGACTGACGGGAGGTAAAGGAGGAATGCCAATAGGTTGGGGCGTTGCCGGAACATTCAAGCGTGGGTTGGTACTCATGGCCCCTGGCGCAAACTGGGACAAAGATTTGGGGGAAGTTGCAGATGAGACTGAAGACGAGTCGTAGGATCTGTTTGAGAGATTGGGCGAGCGAGCATAAACGTTCTGTGGTGTT
Organism: Fusarium newnesense; assembly: GCA_013184375.1. Lineage (NCBI taxonomy): Eukaryota > Fungi > Ascomycota > Sordariomycetes > Hypocreales > Nectriaceae > Fusarium > Fusarium newnesense. Next base: position 4,124 of record JABCJW010000241.1, read on the forward strand.
GACATAGTTGGGTGCCCTCTCGGTGCCCAGCCTCTACTAGGATTTGTCGAGGAAGCCTCAAAAGGTCCCCCAACGGGATGAACGTTAGGGGGGCGTCGGTCAACGAGCATAAAGGTAACTCTGTTGAACGAAAGCTGCAGGTCGTCAAGTACAAAGTGGGCAAACTCCCGTTTCTCGCTTTGCCCAGAAAAAAGAAGTTAGGATATGCCGTTTGTTTGTCAATTAACCCTGCAACGGAGACTTCAATATTTGCCGCCAGTGTCCTAGTCCGCAATCAACAGTGTGAATTCGTCTCTGCCAAATGGATATCTTGAGTGTTGCGAAGCTGTGTAACCCGAGACCTTCTTGCTCCGAAGTAGTTATTCGGCTCATCACCTTGTTTAACACTAGGAATAGATTGCGGGTTTCCCAAACTACAATGCTTGGACCAGGAACGGCTAAGCAAAGCTCTAGGCCGTTACCGTTGTACCTGATAGCACTCCTTCTAGACTTAGAATGTCTATTTGGGGTCCAAAGTTCCAGTGGCAGGCGAGAGTATCTGCGGCTCGGAGTACTGGCCGAGTTAGAACGAGTGACTTCAAGAAGAGCGTCGGCTGTGTGTTGAAGTCGCAGCCTTAGAGACCCGGGACAATCGGTTGTTCTGGAAGGGCCTGCGAAGAAGAAAAGAAAAGGCGAGGCCACGAGGCCGGAGCTGACGTCGTTAGGTTTGGCTCACGGCGACTAGGCTGAGAGAAAGAGGAAATGTACCGTATGGAAGAAGAGGCGCCTGCAGGCAGGTATATCGCTGCTCGTCACTAGCTACCTGGGCGGGCACAACAGCAGGAGCAGCACCGTGTTAGTGGCGCTGGTCCGTGATCCGGGGCTCTCCGCGCGTTAACGCAGATTCGGAAATATTATCTGGGCCAGGCAATGGTAAATTGGGGGGAGGGGTGGCCAGACCCTTGACGAGTTGGCTGAGCAGGGCTGTTGAGAGATCAGCCATGGCCGCTAATGTGTTTCGAGCGGAGACGGGCATCCTGGAATAAATGTTGCTAGTCATAATCCCAGATCCTAGCAGTATATCCATCGATCCAACAAGACAACTGCTTGTTCCAAGCCAATGCCACCCTCGGATGTCAGAACTCGGGTCCGTAGTGAGATCTTGGACTTGATAGTCAACAAAAAGACCCTATGCGTCAATTGCTCTCAGCTATGCATGACACGAGGATGGCTATAGAGTGCCCTCAAAGCTTGGTTGGTTCAGTAAGCGCACTATAAGTTCAGTGGCCAACGACTGAGTGAGCCATTTCCCGGCGCTGTGCTGACCGATATGCCCGTCTGTACCAAGCTTTTCTCGGCGCTGGTCTGCTGAGAAAAGCTTGGTACTTCGGAGATGTTGTGCACAAACAAGCCGGTCGATATTCGGTCATCTTTGACTTGTGTTATCCGCGATGCCATGTGCTACCCCCGCGCCTAGATCGGCGTACCTTGTTGTAGTAAGGTCGGTCAGGTGTTCGTAGATGAGGCCCAGAAAATTCGCCGAATCTCAACCTCCTGTCTCAGAAATGTTGGCTTGATTTTAAAGTATGAAATGCCACTATAATAAACCAGATCTATTCCCAGACTCCCCGAACATAACACCTTGCAATAATATGCAACAGAACCGAAGTTCGTATATATCGATCAAACCAAATTACTAACGTGATAGTGACATGTTTGCAGGCGATTGCACACATCAGGGTGTAGTCTCAGAACTGAAACACATCGTCTGTGCGGTCTGGCAAGGTTCAGCAGTATCTGGCTACTATCTGACTGCTTGACTAGTGGAGCTATGGAGCTCAACCAGTACTGGACTGTGCAAGGCTCACTAACTCCTGATTCATGGTTGTCATGCCAGATATGTGGCGTCAGCAGCCGATAGACAGTTTGAGGCCAGGGATAGAATGGTGAAGTAGACGGGAACTAGAATAGTCGCTCTCGCGTTTGTGTGCAGTCCGAGCATGTCGATTACAATGGCCCTTGGCCCATTCGAGGCCTTGCGCCGAACTGGTGGACTGAATCGTTTGCTGGTCGACTTAGAGGGCTGCAAGCTGCCGTTGGGCACACGGCCTGCCAGAGGGCATGGGTTCGGTCATGATGGTTTCCGAAGGTGCCACCTTGTCCAGGCGTTCGCCAATGGGACGGTTATATCCGCCGCCGTGGGTGGGAGGCGGATGACGAATCCCCAGTCAGGGTCGCAGTGGGGATTCGGGCTAGAGCCGAGTGAACCGCCGGGAAGGGAAGGGTTGGACGGGTGGCTCGCCCGGGCCTTATATGGAAGGGCAGGATCTCGATATCTGGTCAGCGCGAGGAATGAAGGTTAAAATAAACTGTACCATACAAGCATATCAACCAGCTAGGACACCAAGGCACTCGGTAGGGAATGCATATATGATAACGTCCAGGGCCATGAAGAGTTCAAAGATTTCGCACTCCGCATGGAACTGTACAATCATCAATACATACAGTGCTGCCCGGGCCATGACCCGCCTTGTATGTAACAGAAGGCAGGGGCATACTGTAAGAAAGCACAGGTCGGCGAGCAACCGGCGTTGGAGATTCGAGTGGCTTGCTTTCCTTAGACACCAAGTGAAGTGGGAGAGATGCGGGCCCGCCTCGTATGCTGGTACATCCATATGTATGTATTCTAAAATTCCAGAAGGGTAGAAGCAGTGCTTCGATACCAGGATAGAGTTGGGACGAGATGAGTTAGTTGTCCAGCCAAGTCTGATCCGTATGCAGGTCAATCCCTACAATTCAGAAAACCGGCGACATGGACATGGACCACAGACAACTAATTCATATTTAGTGGCGGCAGGGGCGCTTCGCTTTGGGGAGTTGGCACGCGCCTCAGACTAAAAGCAATCCGTTACGGCGTCTGCCAACGGCCGATTGAAGTGGAAACAGATGGTCCGCCAGCGGAGGCAGCGGGGCCGAACCGGTATACTCTGCTCGGTGCCTTGTATGTATCGAGTCGTGTTTGATCACGGTCCCCAAGGTCTCTGTGTATCCATACGTAGTTTGGCATAACAGCAAACGCTGCGCTACGAATACTTGGCAGAGCATCGGATCGCGAATTGGGGTGATGAAGGCGAGGTCCTCATTCGCTGCTAACCTTTGACTTGTGCCCTTGTCAAGATCGAGGGGGCGGGGGCCGTGTGGGCTGAGATTCGAGTTGTGGTTTCGGATGCTGACTACCGTAGAAGGGGTGCCATATGTACATACATACATAGATACTATCGTCTTGCCGCAGGGACCACGATCTCGAAGACGGTTTTAGTGTGAGCTATGGCACCGTGTTATTGATACAGTATTCGGGCACTCGCATGCGCGCGAGAGAGGGAGCAAGCGATGCAGGCTGTAGATGCAGCTGAAGCTGAAGCGGAACCGGAAGTATCCTTTTCGAATTCGCAAATAGGAGTTGAGAAGATGGTGAAAATAACGTTGTTGGCAGGGGGAATGCATGCCACGATACAACTTAGGCGAGCCTCAGGTTTACGCTGTAGACAGGGAAGGTAAAGTTAAGGTTGCCTTGCTACAGGGGTCTCACCGTGCAGCACCTGCCGTGTTTCTCTGTTCATACAGTATCCGATGGGAAGTACCTACCTAGTTAGCGACTTTCCTTGGGTTTGCAATTCAGGGAGGGGAAAGAACGATTCTCGCTCATCAACCCGCTGTCTCTGAGATGGTTCCTTCTTCGATCGGGCGGATTTAGTACCTGCCTATAGTAGATAAAGTTAAAGATTGACTCCTGCCTCGAGAGTGGTACATCTCCATGTGAGCAAACATGCTAATTTGACCTCATGGGCAGGAAGGGCCTAGGGGCTTTTATCACGAACATTTACCTGTCTGTATAACTTACCCTATTCCCATACTCAAATTTCCATGTCAACGAAGAAAACCTCCCCTGCTCCATATTGATTCATCAATTCCACTACCAGGTCTAGCTTCCCCATTTCCTATCTTTCCTCGTATTCTCCGTCGGACTTCAATACCGTTCCTTCAAACGACTCGCCTATTCCCTTCGGTCTGAGCTCCTTCACCCGGCCAAGAACCTTGCATTTTCAACAGCCACCTGAGAAGAGACGGATCTGGCGATCAAACATGCCCGCTGGTACGGATTTAATGATCAAGCCTTTGTTTCATCGGCCCGTCCTTCGTTTATGGGCCTTGTCATCCGGGAATGAGTCGCGCTTCTGAGTATCAAAGTCAGTACCTGACACGTATAGGACAGCATCCAACTCGGTTCGAGTATCACACAAACTCGGCAAGATTTTCAACAACCGAAAGACCCCGAGTGCCTCAGATTTGCTCAAATTTGACAGTCAGCAGTTGAAGATTGGCCTTTGCGACAAACCTCAACTACGAATTGACTCCAGGGGTTCGAGAGCAATTGGCTAAATTTGTGACCGATGCAATGCGGCAGCTCGAATCACCGCCACCGGCTGCATACATCCGCACTTGCTGATCATTCTTCTTCCTGCCTATCGTTATAGACTTTGACATTTCGACTGACTCAAAGACATCGAAAGGCAGCCGATGTGCGCATGATTGATCAACATACCGCAATTAGATATGAGATACTTTCTGTCATTTTTCTGCGGTTCATCCTTCCTATTCAAGACGATCCGCTCAAGTCACAGAACCCGTTTACCTGTCAGGCTGATCAGAATGACCAATGATATAGGACGGATCTGTTGCACCTCACTATTCAACTGAATTCGTTGGGGCTGATCGAGACCCACATCTCACTATACTGCCATGGGTTTGGATGGGCTTCTTCATATTCTCCAGCAACCTGGTTTTCGGACCAGGCATACGGTAATCGCCTGGTTGGATACGCGAATTTGGTCTTCAGAACCACGTCAATCCACGTGTTTTTACCGTACGGATCGCGGAGAAAGATTATGACAGTTGGATAAGCATCAAGGTCAAGCCTTTTTCTCCCTCAGCTTCATTGGATACTTCCTCACTGATAAGTATGCAGGTAGCTGTGTGGCACAACAGTCGCAATTTCAAGCACCGCTAAACCATTGAGCCGCCACAAGCTCAGACTAGCACGAGGCTTTGAGCATTTGACATGAATCATTGAAGAAGATGGCATTCCGCATTCTTCACCTTATTCTGAACAAATCTCCGTACAATATCCCACCTAGCCACTCGACTAGCTATCTGATCCATTTGCCTGGTCAAAGTGCCGGCAAAGCTTGGTCCAATTAGCATGTGGCTCCTCCGCCCGATGTTTGGTTGCTAATCGGTTCTTGAGACATTCTAGCCGTCCTTGACTGGGATACTCTGCCCTTCTCTCCACTCGCTCGGCGAACAGACCAAGCAGGCTTATTCTCAATTCAACATCCTCGTCCCTCATGACTCCTGGAGCTTACGTACCCTGTTCCACATGGCCTAGTTTCTAGGACTAGCCTGCCAGCTCCATCGGTTGAGTTATGCCAAGGACGAATGGACGTCCCGGGCAGGCAGATCTATAGCGCTGTACACGGCCCGAAACGCCTGTCTTTGTCTACTGGACCGAGTTGAAGTCGGCTTAGGACTTGCGACTGGACCCTCAACTCTGTTGGTCTGTGTTCTCAATCGACGAAGCGTGCGTCTGGCAGGCAGGCACGATAATAATGCACACTAGTATAACTAGTTAACGGGACACCTGTGTTCCGATGCCATCTGCCAGTTATATAAGCTACCGAACGGAATGGCGCCACCGACATTGCGACTAGTCCTCAAGCATATATGATATCAGACAGCTCTGGTCGATTTCTCGTCATATCGCTTTCAACGAGCAAGAGTTATCAATCCTAACTCTTAGTAATATTAAATACACGACTCTCTGACAGATAATGTATCCAAGAGGCGTTCGAGATTGTGTGGATTCTATTGGAGGGAAATCACACGGAGACTTATATCCTCTTCAGATCAGAAACACGACAGGGCCGTCCATTCTCGACAGCAAAGGCCGAGTTGGATGAAATTCCGGACCTGCCTGTCGGAAGAAACTCAATGGCACACATTTGGGTCTCAACATCTCATCATGGCGGCACAGATCCAACCAACCCCCGCAATGTCTGAAACTGAGCCATGTAGTGTCTCTAAGAAGTCGGGGAACCGGTCTTTTACACCTCTGTTGTTAGGAATCGATATTTCCGAGAATCCGAAAATCCAACGCGAAGCGTGTTCCATTATCCATAATGCCATATTGCCTGTTGTAAAGAGAGAGAAGCTACTGTAGATAGCGCATGCCACCCTACAGATGTCGTGAATCCTCATGCACATCCGATTGTGATCATGGGAACTGTTCCGATTCGCACCGTTGGACTGTTTGACGGATAAGATGCTACATGTCCTTACGAGGGTAGCAACCTAGCTGAAAGCTGAGGCGAGTAAAGATCAGAGGACCATCCTCCCTTCTCGGCGTGCACGCACACGGCTCCTACAGTAGGGAACGATAAGCCGGCAATTCTAGCCAGTAAGTTGCTGTTAATCGATTCTCCTGACACCCACATCCTCTAAATCCATGCTCGGGAGGACACAAAACGCCTTGGCATCGAGACGGAAGAATACTACATCATCATCGCTAACACTAAGCTGGTACGGTACAGAAGCCCGCGCAGATTTTGGCGATACCTAACACGGAACCCAGAGCGAGGCAGGAAAAACTTGAAGTAATCAATATGAGAGAATTGTCTCTCAAAGTTTGCTTGGCGTTTGAGAGTGCTGAGATGTGGATTTGGGACCCGCAAGTCATCGATATCCCAGCCTGTCTGTTCCTGAGGTTGTAGTGTACTGTGCTCGACTGGACAAGGTTCGTTGCTTTTGGCGCGGGTGTCGGAACGGGAGCCCTTATTCCTGGAAATGGATGGTTCAGGGGTGGCACGATAAGCCACTGTTGATAGTCAAGTGACGGTCAAGACTCAAGACACTCAAGAGACTGGCATCTGAGGAGGAAATGAGAAGAAGCCTCGAATCACCTCCTCTGTGCATGTACCATGGCCCAACCCAACAGACAACTAGGCACAAGACTAGGCCGGGACTAGTACCCGTGGTCAGCACTTGATGCGATGATCAGTGGACTTTGAAAGGAATTTCAATTAACAATATGGCAAGAGATTCCGGCACTCATTTCAGCCCACGGATCCCATGTCGACCTACGCCACTATGACAAGTCGCTTACCAAGCTTGCCAAGCAAGATACATGTCTCAACACGTCGAGATCAACCGAGATACTATAACAACCATTTCAGTGACGGAGTACTACTTTGTCTACGGACACAGAATACGCACATACAATTGGTATGTATGTCTGCGCTGGATATCCTTCCCAAGAGCACAAACAATGAATGACTTTGACGGGGCCGGGAGCTCCCGCACGTCTACGTGCTTTTATTGGACGAGATGCTAATCAATCTGGGCCTGGGCCTATCGAGTTCCATTGTCAAAACTTGATCAATCGGTGCGAATAATTCGAATTCTCCACAGTCTAATTGCCTCTGTCTCTTTGGTCAAGGTGAACAAAAAGAAGAAAGACTGCAGTGATAATCCTAACAACTCACCGAGACGAAATAAACTTGATCGGCAAAGATCAATCAATATGTGCAAATCTCAGTTTCACAGCTTCCTCAAGGCTTTGCCAAAGGTCGAGCAGCATCTCCATATTGAGGGAACTCTTGAGCCTGAGCTTCTCTTCTCACTCGCTGAGAAGAACGGGATCAAACTGCCACAAGATCCTGTCTATGAGTCGGCTGATAAGTTGCGAGAGCGCTATGGAAGATTCACATGTCTCGATGATTTCCTGCACTACTACTACCTCGGGATGAGCGTGCTTATCACCGAAAACGACTTTGAGACTCTTGCGTACCAGTATTTCCAGCGCGCTGCGAGCGAAAAGGTTCGACATGCTGAGATCTTCTTCGATCCTCAGGCGCACATCGCTCGAGGTGTCAGCTACGACACCGTCGTCGCGGGACTCACAGCCGCCAAGCGTCGTGCTCAGAAGGAGTTGGGCATTACTGTCGAGCTGATTGTCTGTATTCTTCGCCATCTGCCTGTTCCTGAGTCTCATGCTCTTGTCGATACTCTTCTGGACCGCGGCCACTTCAACGATGGTACCCTGACAGGCTTTGGCATGGTCTCGAGCGAGAAGGCGTTCCCTCCTGAGCTCTTCACCGAAGTCTATGCCCGTGTTGCAAAGACTGGTACTCATCTCACCACTCACGCCGGCGAGGAAGCACCTCCTTCTTTCATCACTGCCTCACTTGAGCATCTGAAGGTTTCGCGCATCGACCACGGTCTCGCAGCAGCTCAGGACCCCGAGCTCCTCAAAAGACTGGCTGTCAACCGCACCCTTTTGACTTTCTGCCCCTGGTCAAACGTAGCTCTCTGCAACCTGCCCGAACTTGCCGACGCCCCTGTGCGCAAGTTCCTCGACGCTGGTGTTCTCTTCAGTGTCAACAGCGACGATCCTGCTTACTTTGGCGCCTACGTCCAGGAAGTCTACTGCCGCGTCCAGGATACCTTCAGCCTCTCCGTTAAGGACTGGGCATGGATCGTCCGCGGTGCCGTTGAGGAAAGCTGGTGCTCTGATGAGCGCAAGCAGGAGATTCTCAAAGAGCTGGAGCAAGTGTTGGAAGAGTACAAGGATTTGAAGGCGTGAGCTGTGATTCAAAAGTCAAGAAGGCGTTGGGGACAGGGGAAGGGATACGGCGGAAATACCCTGATGCGTATGTAGATAGGACGGTTAACTGGAAATGCAACTCGCTATATTTCTGACGAACAAGATATGTATCATCTAAAAATACGCTGCAGTTCCTAAACCGCTGCTTGTCGTCATACCTGATCTGTCATCTCATGTAAACTTCGCTTCTAAGCAGACCATTCTCCGGGCTCACGCCATGAGCGAAGTGAAGTACACATGTACCATCCCCGATTTTCGACAAACAACAGAACACGTCTAATCAGATAATTCCCCTTTTTCAAAAACCATTCTCTCCCATGATCTTAACCCTCCGTGGTATCCATGGCATCACTCTTCAACTTGTCCTTGGCAGCTTGCACCCGCTCCTCTCGCCACTGCTCAATCCTCTCCTTTAGTTCCGTTTGTGGAATCGCATCATCAATAGTCATGGCTTGTCGCGTGAAAGGATCCTTAGGATCGCTTAGGAGATGCTGGACAATGGTTGATCGGTCAACAATATGCTTGCTGGGTAGCAAGACAGGATCCTTCATGAGATCACCCATGATGGGGTCCTCAAACTCGGCAGGGATGTCACCCAGGTCGAGTTCCGCTTGGTCGAGGAGTGTCTTGGCGTCGACAAACTTCACCCTGAGCTTGTCCCAGCGAGCGACATCGGCAGGATCCTTCTGGTGCTTGGAAATGAGAATGCGCGAAACGCGCTCCAGCACTTCAGGCTTGTAAGATCGACCATCCGCAGCAACGGCGTCAATGAAGACCGGTGAGTTGCCGAGATTGAGATAGATATCGACAATGTCTGAGATGATCTGGATAGGGCGGAAGTGATACTTGTCTCTGTTAGAAACACTGAGCTCGGCAGCCGCCTTCTTTCCTGCTAACGTCTCCAGATTGTAGTTGAGCATGCTTGCCAGACGAGACACAATTTCGGGCATAGTGAAGGCCTCACTCATAGCCTCTGTGAAAAGCTTCATCATCTCAAGCGTCTCATTGGCCAGCTGCATGAAAGACGTGGCCTGGTTAGCCAGTTGTTGCATCTCCTCCTCCTTCTTCTGGCGATCCTCTTGTGGTATTGACGGATCTTCAAGTTCCTTCTCAATAGCACGAATCTTGGGGAACTTGGTTAAAGCTTCATCCAAGACATAGGTAGCATCGTTCAACAACATGTTGACAAACTGAACAAAGAACTGCTTGTTGACTCTGTAGTGGCGTTAGCGTCATCTCAAATAATGACTCCATGGGGTTTACTGACCGGCTCTCCCGTGTCAATTGTCGCTTGTAGTGATCGTTGACCCAAACACATTTGATCACTTGGAAGATCTCGTATCGGATGTTGAACTTGTCATAGAAAGCAGAATCCGCGCCCGTTGACTCGCACTCGATGTAAAACTTCATCAATCCCTTAAGAAGGTGATCGTTGGCAAATTGGCTGCTAACAAGCTGGTCACCTAGAACACCTCGCTTTAGATGCATCAATGGCCAAGTCGCCGAGAAGAGCAGTGAAACCAATGATGACTTCAGGTACGGGTTCTTGATGTACTCAGTTGAGCGGAGGAACGTTACGCAAAGCGCAATCATCTCATCGCCAACAGCGCTGGGGAGAATCTTAGGTAGCCACCTGTCAAGTTGTTAGTTGAGGCCTCTGTCGAATGTCAGCATGGTGGGCGAACCTGAAAATGAACTTAAAATTGTCCACGATGTTCTGTAGCGTATACTCTGGAAGACATGAGAATACATCTGACTTCTCCGCAGGAAGGGGGAGTCTACAGTTGTCAGTATCATCATCCATATTGCGTACCAGGGCACATACTGTATCTCCTTCGACTCTTGACCAGGCTTGTACTCTGATCGAGTCACCAAACGAAGCAACCAAACAGCCACAATGCGCATGAAACGCAATGAAGTGCTCTGCATCCGTTCATCAAGCAGGACACCTTCGATGGAAAGTTTGACAGCAATGCTCTTCTCAAGAGCGTCGACGTGTCTCTGAACCGCCTTGTCGTATTGCTGAAGCTGAACAGGATTGTTCAAGAACTTGATACGATCTGCCTCCATAATCTTGACTCGCTTCTCCAGATACTTTATATCCCTGTCCAAATTCTTCAGTTGGGAGTTGCAGGCTTCACTTCCATAGTGATGCGCTGCTAGGGTCAAGAAGAAAGCCTCCGAGATGAAGTTGGTCTCGCCTGGTACCTTGTTCGCATAGAAAGTATCCGCGTATGACTGGTCTGCGTTCAGCTTTGTCTCATCGCTGATATTTATCCGTGGTTGTTTCCGGAAATAGTTGTCATCAATCTTGTTTACTTTGCTGAAATCCATATCCATGAAGGGTTCGCAAAACCGGTCTAGAATCGTGGTCACATTAATCATGAATCCGTTAGAAGCAACCTCTCTAGGGTCAACTTGTAGGGCCCTCCTCTTGTGATTTGAGTTCATGATGTAGGCGAACCAGTCCAGAGTTCGAGATCTGGTCTCCTGGCCTGCGCGGATAAAGGCGTTTGTGATCGCGAAAAGATCATCTTGGTGTGTCCTCAGCACCATTCGCAAAGCGTCTTGTGAGTTTGCGATTCTACCCTTGTCAAGACCACGAGCCCCAGGGAAATAGCTCTTGATGACTTCATTCTGAAGTGGTGAGATGCGGAAGAACGGACCCAAAAGGGTGTGCTTTTCGATTCCAGCAGCTGACTGAGCCATGGTGAAGGTTGGGTGTTTGGCGAGGTTCACGATTAGAGGAGGGAATCTGGTGTACGTCAACATGGCCAGGATATACGGCTTGTAATCCTGGTCCATAGAGATTGTACCCAGCTTGCTGCTGATTTGAACCATGGCATCGTTGAATAGAGCAGGGAAAGCCTCATCGTCATCAAATCGCTTGATAGCTTCTTGTATGAAGTTGAAGCAAAGGCCGTTCTCGTCCTGCACGCCCTTCAAGAGGTACGGCATGAGTGTATCATGCTTAGGATTCGGTGATCGGCTACATGAGGCGTCAGGATTATATCTCCGACGCAGTGAAATTGCTTACCCATAGAGATCCGGCATGGTCAGGGCAAACAAGCAGCCGCTCATACACAAACGCTTAGCCTCTTCGAGCACCTCGAACTTGGGCCCCTCTGTTCCCTTGAACTGGAGCGACGCTTTCACAGCACGCTTCCAGCATGGCAAGAAGTAGTTCATAAGAGGCTTATCATGGGGATAGCTGCTGGCCGCCTCCATGAGCGCTTGGTCTAGAGTGTTCACGGACAGCTTCAAAGGCTCCCCAGACTCGTTCAGTTCTTCGTTCAGGTTCGGGAGGAACGTCAGCCGTTGGCCATTGCTGTTAACCATGTTATGCGGGTCGACGGTGATGCGGAAGATCTGTGACAATGTTCGGTCGGCATAGGATTCGTCGGACTCGGGTTGAGTGGTGGATGGCTTGGGGGAGGGTCGATCCGCTGGAGCGACATCGTCAATCTCAGATGCCAGTCTTTTACGATTCACAGAGGAAGTACCTGTTGAACTCGACGGCTCCGCCTTCACCCCTAGCTTGTCGAAGGGGTTCGGGCTGGAAGATGCCGGCGGAGCGGCGGGAGTGACGTTGATCTTGGGTCGTGATTCATCGGATGCGGGCTGCGGCTTCGGCGTTGACGTGCGCGAGGGGTTTGACGATTCGGAATCGGGAGCCTTGTTCTCGTCTGACTTGGCAGACACAGGCGTTGATGTCCCTAGCTTGGCGAGACGTCTCGCGCGGATCTGGAGGTCCTAGCTTAGCATAAAGTCCCCATCATGAGCTCTGTTGGCGCAGCTTGCCTGTTCCATCTTCTCCTTGTCTGGGGCATCGCCTCCAGCCCATGAGGGTTGCTCGTTGGGGTCCATTATAGTGATAACGAGTCGAAGTGCGGATGATAAAGGAGGAGGAAGTGAAAAAAGACGAGAATTATGTTGAAAGAAAGAGGTTCGGTTGGGATAGCGAGGCTGAGAGTGAGATGGGAGAGATGTATGAGGTGTGGTGGACCCAAGCCTCACAGAGACGTAGTACAGTTGATAATGATGAGCTTGGGGACCTGAGGGTGGGGGAATTCCAGGCAGAGCTGGGCCTAGGAACTTTGAGGTTTGAGGTGGGGCGGTGAAGCTTTAGTGGCTGCTTCTGAGCTGTGGCGCTGAAACTTTGGTTGTCTACTTGTGTAGAAGGACCTGGAAGAAACAGTCACTGGAGGTATTGGTAATAGTATTTCTTCAAATAATAGATGATGGCAGTTGAACAAAAAATCTACCATTAAAGCCATAAGATTTATGTTGGCCTGCTAAATCATCTCCTAAACTCCGCAGCACTCTTTTAAACTCCGCAATATAAAGTGGCTCGCGCTGATGGCCATGTCTAAGCTGAGGTGATACAGAGTCGAGGATACAGCATCTGTATTTCCTGTATCATGATGAAGATCTAAGACTTGCATCTGATAGTTTATAGGAGCTTCTCAAAGACCAATCAATCATGATGTGCTACTTTATGGCAGTAGTCTGCGTGAAAATTGCGTCTTGCCGTCGAAATTTCTTCTCTAATGATTAGGTTGCCTCTTCCTTAAAAGTCAACATCAAACCTTTTTTATGAATAGCGATGTATGTGAAAAAGAATGAAGTTCTAGACCCCTGACGTCAGGCCATCAAGATCTCTAAGTGACGCAGCGTCATGTCTAAAATAGGCAATGTGTCACAAGAAGCATCCAAACACAGAAAACACACATGGATATCAAACCTGAGTCGTCTGATTAAAATAAATCTATGATAAAAGACTACCGCCGGGGCTCAATGAATCATAACCCTTTTCCGACTAGGCCTGCGTGTAAATGCCGGGGTATTCCATAAACCATTACGCCAATAAAGGATCAAAAAGAAGAGTCAAAAAAGAAGCAAACACTAATCACAGACGGGGCAAATCTGTTCCTTCGACACTGGCTGACCGACGGCGTTCCGCGAGACGAGGGCCTTCTACCGACCTGTCCCTCTGCAAAGTCGCCGTAGATCCAGAGCTCGCGGCCGCTCTTATGCGGCCCTCTTCGCGGCTTCGGTTCAGGAGCCAGTTAACATGCATTCGAATCATGTTAATATTGTTTCGTAGTTCAGTTACCTCCTCGCGGATGGGCATGATTTGGTTGATAGTCCACATACTCTGCCGTGCCTCTAGGTGTGTTAGGTTCTGGTGAACTTCTTCGAAACCAGCGTCAAGGTCTTGAATTGTGCGGTTGTCTCCCATTACCGAGTCGCCCACACCCCGGCGACTAAGAGATGAGTTGAATTCCGTGATGCGTTGATTTGTCTCGTCCTGGCGAGTTTGTAGTTGCTGTACTTGTTGGCCGAGGTTGGTGTAGGAATCGATAATTTCTCGCTGTGAGCGAATTATCATGCCTGACGGTGTGTCTGGGTGGAATGCGCAAGCTAAAGTATGAGCATCCATTTGTCCACGCATGGCACGAGCTGGGCACCCAAACTCGCTGTATGGACAGTTGATGACAGCGCCTTCGCATTCTAATTCGTCGTGTTCCTTGGTTTGGCTGCGGTAAACGAGCTTCCAGCATGTCTCACAGCGAGTTTTGCTGTTCGGACATGATAACAAATGCAGTTCGCGATCAGTGGCGTCGATTGTCACTTTGCAGTGTAAACATTTATCCTCCTTGTGAGGACAAGTATCATCTTCGGGTTTGGAACGTAATCTCTTGTCACAATCAGCGCCGGGGCAGGTGAAGTCCTTGAACCGGCATTCCGTCGTAGCATGTGTTTCGACTATCTCCCGACGAACTTCCAATTTGCAGCCTCGTGCATGGTAAGGGCACTTGACTTTGAGACTATTAAGCTGAGTGCGGATGAGCCGTGGTGCGCTAAAGCAGTTGGGCCAGGCTAAAGGTTCTCGGTCAATGGGACAGGCCGTTCCGGAAGGACTCGAGTCAATGCTTTGTCGCAAACATCGATAGCAGAATGTATGATCGCAGGGAGTTGTGACTGGATCAACGAGCGGGTCATGACAGATAGGACAGAGTAAATTGACATCTGGTTCATTGACATATGTCAAAGAATACATATCGAAGATGCAGTTTCCGCCATATCGTTTGGGAATTCCGAGAGAGGATGGATGTGGAGGGAGCAGAGGTCCGGTTCGACGATCCGAGTTGACATTCGGTATCAAAAGACCCGAGTATGAGGGATCAATTCTGGCTCTGACATCTTGTCTAACTTGCTGCGAGACTTGTGCTCCAACATAAAAAGTATCTGGCGAGGGCGGCCGAACGAGACTAGTGACAAGGTCGGGAGTTGGAGATGTGCGGCGAAGGTTGCGGCGAGCGAAGCGGCGAGCAGCGGCCGGACTCAAACGAATTCCATCATCGCTGGATTCGGAAGCAGAAGTCAAAAGAACAGGAACAGCTGTAGTCGGCGTAGCAGCGACAGGAGAAGTAGGAGTCGGCTGTGTCGAGTCTCGGAGGGTTGTCGCCGCGGCGGGAGGAGGAGTTGTAGCCATGATCGGAAACCGGGGAATATGGTCGGATCAAAGAGAAGTCGAATAGGACCAGATCAGAAAGAAATTGAGGACTTGATGTCGAGACATGTATTCGTGGATTGTGTGCGTGTGCGACGTCGTGATGACGCTCACGGGCGGGGGGAGTCGATGTTTTGATGAAGAAGGGAAGAAAGGGAGGATCTCGATGTGCACATCAGAGCCGTATTAGGCGGAGGTAGAGCCGAGGAGGCCATGGCATGGCCATGATGTGATAAGAGGTGTACTAACAATTTTAGCGAGAGAGTTTAGGAGGGTAGCATTTTGGCGGGGTTGACAAAAAGAAGCGGACCAGGAGAGGAGCTCGGGTGTAGAAAAAGCAGGGGTCTTGTATAATACACGCGAGTAGAATGATCAATTGAGGGTCTATAGAAGATCATTGGAGAAGTAATTAGAGTCTATGTGATGATAATGCTGTGGTCTTTCCCTCTTTGTTTTTGTTGTTTATAAAAAGAGTCTTTGTTTCTCGAGATAATTGCATCTCGACATCACCACCCAAATCATCATCAGTTTCAGCTACTCCCGGGTCAGGGTCCTTGGCTCAGTTTTTTTTGTCGATTACATCATCGGCCTGTCATTTTCGCCTTACTTTTTCTTTTCCCATACCCATAATGAACATATCCCCGCCAACTGCCGACGGCGAACCCCTTCTTCCACCACATTGGGCTTGGTTGCACCGTTGATAGAGACAGTTTCAGTCTTTCCCATTCCAGAATCCACATTGACGAAGGAACAAGCTTCAAGCCAGGACATTTAGAGACCAACTCTCACCATCCACAGGCTGTCTTCTAACGGCTTTTCTCATTCCATATCCGGCGCCGTACCGTAAGCTACTGCACCGCCAACGTTGCAGTCCCACGTTTTACAACTCTCGATGAGTTCTCTGTGCTCTTGAACTGTGTGCGGTTCCGTGGGAAACTCCGAGATTTCCGGCTCCGCGATGGAGTTGACAGTTTTTAGAGTTTGTTCAAAACATGGAATCGGCAGTGGACAATACCGAGAAAAGAAAAGGGGAAAGCGTTAGGTTGGTTAATTACCAAAAAAAAAATGACGATCACTGGGTACCTTGCAGAAATACGTGAAGCAAAACGGTTGTTGACTGACTCGTGAAGGGTCTCAAATCAAGGCCGTTGCTGAACCAAGTGGAGGCTGTCAAACCTGTCAAGGCAGCATCAGGCATTTAACTTATACCGAAACCTAGCCTAGTTGCGCACTGACTGTCTTGTCTGTATCAAAGTATGTAAATCGAGGCCTCGTATTGATTCAAGATACTCTTTCTAGAAGGTGCTCAGTTTTGAAGGTCCCAAAACCAAGAAATGGACTGGGTCATGGTGATCCTTCGCTTCGGCATTATGAGTCTGAATCAACCCGCGGCTATCCCACTCCCGGATGCATCTCAGTCCAGGCGTACCATATTCCGAATCAGCCTCCGTTTCTGCCTTTTCTCTTGTTGAGCCTCATCTCTTTTCCCTTGTCTCGTCAAGGCCCCCACGAGGCATCTTCCCAGCTGACGTGGCAGAGATCAACTCATCTTTGATTCGCCTTGTTATCTGCAATACAACGTCAGACGATCCCGCTACAGAAGGTGAACCAACGGCCTCAAAACTGAACAAAGCGGACTAGATCAGCCATTTCTGTCAACATGAGGCTTATAAAACCAAGTAATTCACTTCCTCGTGCTCTTCTGGGCATGCACCTGTTGCTCTAGTTCTGAATGTTGTATGTCGTAAATGGCCCCCAACTCGCTGCTTTTAGGGTAGGTCGCTTGGCTTGATCAACTCTGACGAACGATTTCAGCCTTGATTTTCTAACGGCCATCGGTTTTGGCCGATATCTGCAATTATTAGCGAATAATAGCCTACATCGCTTCTTTGAACACTGCCACTTACAAAGAGCCTCTCTTTCAACCCGTGATTGTCCATGTCGTGAACCAATCAGAGCTCAAAGAATCTCATCATCTTTCGACGTCTCCAGTTATTGTCCTTTGTTGCCTAATTAACTGTAACGCTTCCCGCTGCACTTCACCCACCTTTCAACCATGACTTCTGACACAGCCTTGTTCGCGATGCATATTGTAACCAACTCGGTACGGGTAGAGAGCGTAAAGCGGCGGCTTACAGGCCAAGATGCATGCACTGCACTTTCAGTATACTTTGCGCAATCCCATGTGCAACATGGCGATGCTGCTGTTACCTGGTGATCATCCGCCAAACAGGTCACTGCGTCTCTGACAAAGGCGTCCAATCGATCTTTACAAAGAAGAAGCCTTGAGAGGCTATATAGGACCCCAATGTTTCCAATGCACTTTAGACATTTCAACTCTTGACAATTAATTCTTAACCATGAAGCCAACTCCTCCTACTCCTGGCCCGCAGCCTACTCCTGCTAAGCCAAAGCGTAAACCCTTAAACCCTCAAGCGCTTGTTTCCAAGTTCTGGTCCAAGTATCACTCCAAGGCACCAGGAAAGGTCACTTCCATCTTCCCTCAGAGCTTGTATGAGTCACTTCTTACAGACGCCGACTCGTCTTATCCCAAGTCTCGCAACGCAGCACAGAGCTATGAAGATGCTGCCAAAGAATGCCGTGCTCGAGTTAGAGCCATTATTCGGGAATGTGAAAGAACCAATGCCAAATTCAGCGACCCAGACTTTGATATCGAGACCGACTTTTCGTCTTACCAAGATAATTGTCTCAATGGTTTAATGGGGAGACGGTTTGAGGAGGACAGCAGTGATGACGAACCTCTGTCGTCTGAAAGAGGTCCTAATATTCAGCGAATGAAAAAATATCGCAACATACGGAAGAAGAACGACGAGCTGGAGGACCTCAAACCTGACGCCAACAAGAACAACCGTCAAAGACGCATATTCAACGGCAGGGACTATGGTTCTCGATGCTCCAGACCAGGCTCAGTCCATCGCATTCCATGGATCTTCGAAAATCCTCAGTTCACAGTCGGCGGCTTCTCCAGCACAGACATTAAGCAAGGTGCTAGTGGCGACTGCTGGTGGCTGGCTGCTCTCGCGACCATCGCTCATCGCAAAGATTTGATGAAGAAAATTTGTGTCGCAAAGGATGAGGAATGTGGCGTCTACGGCTTCGTCTTCAACCGCGATGGAGAGTGGATTTCAACTGTTGTTGACGATAATCTCTACCTGAAGCACAAAGATTTTGGGGAAGACAGTGAAGTCTACGATGCAACGGGCAAGAAAGCTCGGCTTTATAAGAAGCAGAAGCAAACTGGTTCTGAGGCCTTGTACTTTGCCAAGTGTGAGGACCCCAACGAGACTTGGCTACCCTTGCTTGAGAAAGCTGTAAGTTGTCTCTTTAAGATACTCAAGACAAGAACTGACGATTTCAGTTTGCAAAGGTTCATGGTGACTATAATGCTTTGGATGGCGGGTGGTCTGGCACTGCAGTCGAAGATCTCACAGGCGGCGTCAATACTGTGGTCGCTGGTAATAGAGTCCTTCGCAAGGAGAGACTGTGGCGTGAGATGTTGGGCTCCGACGGCGAAGATGGAGAATTCGTCTTTGGTTTGTCTGCGGGTGGTCCAGGAGAGGATCATAACAATGGAATTGTGTTGCGACATGCATACTCTATCCTCAAGGTGGCCGAAGTTGAGGACGAAGATGGCAACAAAGTCCGCTTGGTCAAAATTCGGTAAATATGACTTGCAGTTTTGGCTTGGCTCAGACAACTGACATATACAGAAACCCCTGGGGACAGAAATCTGAAGATGGCCATGGCGAGTGGCATGGTCCATGGTCGGATGGCTCCAAGCAATGGACCCCTCATATGATTCGAAAGCTTCAGCATCAGTTCGGCGACGATGGAATTTTCTGGATGTCTTTCGGCGACATGCTCGATAACTTCAAGTGGATGTACAGAACTCGTCTTTTTGATGAGCGATGGACGGTAGCTCAACAATGGACAAGTGTTAGCATCTCTTGGCTTACCGGGTACCTTAAGAAGAAGTTTATCATCGAGGTCAAAGAAGAAGGCATGGTGGTTATTGTACTCTCACAGGTATGCTGACCATTGGTGAAGACAACTCATACTGACAGTCTCAGCTTGATGAACGTTACTTCAAAGACTTGAAGGGGCAGTACGAATTTGTTCTGCACTTTTTGCTCAAGACAGCCGACGATAAGACACCCATCTGCTCGGTGCGTCCGGTTCATAAGTGGGATCGACGTTCGATCAATTGCGAGGTCGAACTCGAGCCAGGTACATATGAAGTTATCCCCAAAATCACGGCCGAGAGATGTCCTTGGCTTCCGACTGTCCAAAAGATGGTCAAGATGGGAGCCGACCGTAATCCGCAGAAATTACGCCAGATCGGTCTGCAATATGATCTCGCACATGCCAAAGGCGGGATCCTTGATGAGGATGAGGCCCTCCGCAAGAAGAAAGAACTCGAGAAGAAGAAGAAACTCAAGGGCAAGAAACAAGAAAAGAAGAAGAAACAGATGGCAGAAGCTATGGCCAGTATGGAGGCAGCGATGGTGCAGATGAGGAATGAGTATAATCGGTCTCTCAATGAGAAGGACACTGAAAAGGAGAAGACCAAGAAGGAGAAAGAGAAGGAAAAAGAGGACCCTGCACCAAAGAAGGAGGATGAGGAAGAGCCCAGCAAGAAAGAGGATGACACTGTAGGCAAATCAGCCAAGTCGCCGCCTGGATTTTGGCCAGAAGATTCTTCCAAGAGTGACTTGGAAGTCTCTATTCTTGGTGAAACACCAACCGAGCCCAAAGGAGACCTGTCTTTAGTTGATACGAGCCAAGAAACCGAGGACAAGAGAAAAGGATCTACAGACTCAAATGATCCTAACACCAAATCTTCATCTGCCGACCGCAGAGGCCCTCCATCTCCCGCAAACTCACCAATACCATCACGAGATCACAGTCCCCAACACAGTAGAAGGACAACCATGCAAAGCATAGACACAAACCCCGTCTTCACGCCTCCTACAGAACCAACCTCGGAATCGGACCTCGACAGCTCAGACTCGGCGTCCGTGTCCTCATCAGAACCAGACGATAGTTCCTCAAGCTCAGACGACGATATGCTAACCACGTCGCTGTTTCCCCGACTCAAGCAGAAGAAGAAACAGCCGTGGAATGCCGTGTGCGTGATCGGCCTCCACGTCTACGCTCAGCACGCGGGCATCAAGGTCCGGCTCGCTGATCAGAGGGGCGATGAGGCCACCGAGCTCGTGCCTCCAAAGGGGAGCCCTGCTAGTTCGTGAGCTAGAAAAGGAATATGCCGCTTGATATACCGTTTTGCCAAGATTGTCTAACGTTGCGAGTCGTGAGACGTGGTGTTTGTGTTGATGACGGAGGTTTACATGTGCATTCCACGAATAGGAGAATTATTCGTACGAGAGCAACAAATAGGCTTTAACAGCACTCTTCTCAATCATGTTTTTAGCATAGCGGTTTTACTTGTCATATATCATAAAGAATGAATACTTTGACTTCTTTTTTTCTCTCCTCGCTAAGTTTCAGTGTGGATAGCACTATTCCTCGAACTGAGTTATACCCGAGACGCAATTAAAGTACAACGCGGTCCGAGCCAGACGTGATCAGTTGATAGAAAACGAAAATGGCTTTGACAATCAAGTTTATTTACTACATGATCTACAGCCGTCATATCTCCATGCGTTCCATATCGACTAATACTTCGGATTTGCCTACCGTCAAACAAAGAAACGTGGGGCCCATTGTTTCTCAGTGAAACTGAGCGTATAAATGAGTCCCGAACTAGCATAAAAAGCGTCCACCAAAAAGTAGTACCAAAATGTCGCATCCTTTTTGTCCAGTTCCAAACTTCAGACGCCGTTTCAACCGCACGGCCCAAGCCGCTGTTTCATCTGTCCTCATCCCGTTTCACCATCCAAGCTCATCCCTACCAAGTCACCCTAGAGATTTACATGACCGATCTACGAGATGGTTCCCGGCCAGGGTTGTTAAGCAATGGCATGGCAGAAGAATGATCTGAGGTAAGGCTCACCGTCGTGAGAGATTGATAGAACCTCGGAAGCCTTTCCAACTCGGGAAGACCTTGCGGATGAGGGTACGAGGTTTGGATGAATCTATCACGATGCAGGGTTTTTAAGAAGAGGTTCGAGCGTTGGAGTTGAGAGCATATAAGCTGGATGAAAGTCGTCGATAGAGTCGAAATCAGATCAACTCAGCTCAGCAACTTTGCATTCATTCGCTTTTTTCTTTTCATTCGCTTCTAAATAACTCCTTTCGTTTAAAAACTTGACCTTATTCATCATGTTCTCCAAGTCTGTTCTCATCGCCCTCGTGCCCTTTGCAGTGGCTGGTCCCATTGCTCCTCGACAGGGTCTCGGATCTGGCCTTGGCTCAGGTATTCCCAGCTTTGGACTTCCCAGCTCTGGCGGCTCTACTGGTGGACTTCCTAGCATCCCGGGTCTAGGCTCTGGTGGTTCAACTGGAGGACTTCCCAGTATTCCGGGTCTCGGCTCCGGTGGTTCATCTGGAAGTATTCCAAGCATTCCAGGTCTGCCCAGCTCTGGAGGCTCAACCGGTGGTCTTCCCAGTCTCCCTATCGGAGGTGGTGGCTCAAGCTTCCTCCCAGGAGGCTCTACTGGTGGAGACACCACAGGAGACACTTCTGGAGATACCTCCGGCAGTGCTTCAACCAGCGCCCCCGCTTCTCAGCCCACAGGCTCTAGCCAGACTCCTCGCGCTGAGGCCGAGGGTGGTTCATCCACCTCTCCCTTCGGTAGCTTCCTTGGATCTGCTGGTGGCAGCAGTGGTGGCTTCGGCGGTTCCACCCAGAACGGCCTCAGCGGCGACTGCAAGGACGTGACTGTCATCTTTGCCCGCGGCACCACTGAGATGGGCAACGTCGGCACTGCTGCCGGCCCTCCTTTCTTCCAGGCTCTTGCTCAGCAGCTCGGAAGCGACAAGCTCGCTGTCCAGGGTGTCGAGTATTCCGCCAGTATTGGTGGTATTATGCAAATGGGTGACCAAGCTGGTTCCCAGAAGATGTAAGTCAAACCTCGAGCTCATAAAGTTGCTTGTACCTAACATAAACAGGGCGAGTCTTGTTACGGAGGCTTACCAGAAGTGCCCCAAGACCAAGGTCGTCATGTCTGGATACTCACAGGGTGCTATGCTGGTTCACAACGCAGCCAAATCTCTCCCCGCCGATACCACTAGCAAGATTGCTGCCGTTGTCAACTTTGGCGATCCTTGTAAGTCACTCTCATCCCGCAACAAAACCTCAGAAATTAACAGCTTTATAGTCCAGCGACAGGCTATCCAGGGTGTTCCCACTGACCGCGTCAAGATCATCTGCCACGCTGGCGATGGTGTTTGTGCCGGTACTGCTGCTATCACCCCTGACCACTTGACTTACAGCCAAGACGCCAACGCTGCTGCTCAGTTTGTCGTTAGCAAGGTCAAATAAGTGATGCGCTGACTGTGCTAAATCAAGAGATGAGCGGAATGACATAATGGGAAAATAGCTGGAGTAGAGCTTCGGGTATGGATAGGTTTAACTTTCTCCTGTATCTTTTAAAGTAGCTTGAATATGAGTAAAATTGATCATGTCTCTAAAGAAAGCTGAAACGCCATCCCCTTGAAAGTACTAGAAGTGCACCCTAAGACTCCAGCAAGTTTTCTACCAGCAGCATAGAGGTGAAGTACAACTTGGTTGCTGAGCTTTTGCGCCAGTATCTCCGAGGTGTATATACCATTATCTGTAAGTAAGTAAAAGTAAAGAGTCAGTAGACATCATAGGCAACGGGGTTCTTCTTCTTTTCCTTCTGCTTGACCGCATGGCGGCCACTGGTTGAGCCTCCATGCCCAGCCCGAAATGTAGCTGCTTATACGATATTACATACCCAACTTAGCGCATGGCAACCGGGGAGAAGGAGAAAAAGATACAAAAAAGCAAAGGAGTAATGGCAACTTGGCTTGACTGGCGGCGTGCGGAATGGTTAAGCTTTACAAAGATTCCATGAATTCATCGACAAGTCTTAGGCATAATGCATCCTAAGATTTCATCAAATGATCACTAAAATTATCAAATCTATTTAGTATTTAGGCCTAAAGACTCCTAAATCTTATCCAAGCTTATAATAAGTTCCTCTCTGCGTAGGTCGCTGGGTAGGAACTCTCAAGGGCAAAGTTATATCAGCTGCCACAATCATTTACCAAGAAAGAAGGCCTTTCTAGCAAAGCAGACGGAATTCTGTAAATATAGTGTAAAAGAAATTACTTTTCCCAAGTAGAAAGTTGATGCGGGCGTCGTTTGTGAGACCGTAATAGACCATATAGTCCAAAACAATCCGGACAACTTCAACAACAAACGGGGATATGGTGTAGGGGTATCACGTTCGCTTTGCATTGTTTCGAATGCTTGCGAAAGGCCGGGGGTTCAAATCCCTCTGTCTCCAAGTTTTTTTTTGCCTGTCGAGTTTGCGGCATTTTTGGACAAGCTGTGTCCAGTTGTCCTCACAACTCTATTTTTAGTTTTTGGAGACCCCACACTTGTACCTGAGTACTCTGTACCTTGACTAAGACTGATACACGTTCCCCAATAGGCCCCTTTGTCTTGGGGTCTGGAAACATACGCGGGCTATCAAGAAGCGGCAAAAGAATCAGCGACGGTGTTTCCAAGTTAATCCTTCCACAAGTTGCCATGCAATGAACCCTCAGTATAAGTTGAAACCGTAGTGTATGTTCAACTGCGTACCCAACATGAGGAATGAATATAATGACTCTACTTTGAAACATACATGTTCAAAAAGTCTTTGCTATTTTCTTCTCAAACTTGGAGAATGTTTACCAAACCTCTTCCCTACATCCATAAACCGTCCATAAGCGCCTATAACCCTGAAGCCAACTGGCCACTCGTAAAGCATCAATAATCCTTCTTTGTCAATGACAAGTCAGCCATGTTGCTGCAGTGCATGTGATTGACAAGCCAGGGGCCCTGGTGCTGCATTTGGAGAAGCAGACGACACGTGCCGCCACAAGCCATGAATCATGTGTCCCGCATGAAAAGAGACAAAGCTCGCATTCCATTTTGTTTCCGGACGATTATTAGCCTTTCCTTTCAGCTGATGTGCCATGCAGAATTGGAGTTTGTGACGGGAGAGGCTTGAGACCTCGTGAGCAAGAAAAAAAAAGACGTGGCATTTTTATGATAGTTTCATTTGTCTTGTAATACGTAACTTGTAAATGTTATATCGATATATTGTAGAATGTCATGTTGTAATGTAATATTCCCCATGTTAGCGACGTCATACTGAATGCACCCCCCACAGAGGAATTGAAATGTCCCCCGCGTTTTTATCCCCGGAGTTTGGAGATGACACTTTCACATGTAAAATACATGTCACGAGTCACGAGTCGTCATGTCACTTCGGCTTTTGAACCCAATTGAGCTTGGAATGATCCCTTGTTTGCTCGAGAATTGACCTTTGCCTGTGTTGTTTATGTATCTATTAAATGGCTTTTGACTTTTGCTCTCTCTTTTCCTCTTCTCATTGGTGATATTCTTTTGAACGTGAAACACCTCAAACACGCAATATAATACAGACCGTTACACTTATCGACAATAAAACGACTTATAACGTCCAACTCACGATAAGGCTCTCGTAACCCTGTC
Organism: Fusarium newnesense; assembly: GCA_013184375.1. Classification (NCBI taxonomy): domain Eukaryota; kingdom Fungi; phylum Ascomycota; class Sordariomycetes; order Hypocreales; family Nectriaceae; genus Fusarium; species Fusarium newnesense. Next base: position 29,012 of record JABCJW010000241.1, read on the forward strand.
CTGTCCTAGTCCCACCACCGAGGACATCGAGTCGTGCGTGTTACAGGACCCTTTTCTTTCATGTGAACGACCATCAATTTATCCGAAAGACCCTACTACACGACACGACACCATGTGTCTGCGCTCGAATTGATTTCCTTTGTTTCTTTGCTGACCTTGCATATTTCGTTGGCATCACAAATAAACACATATTCAGACTTGGTCTACTCAGCATGATAGACCACGTCTTAGGACGGCCTTCAGTCAAGTCTCGACGACTTCAGGTCCTCGCCGTCTTGACTTTCTGGTCTGCCTATTTAGTCAAGTAAGTATTCCACCTCCCAATATGCGCTCCGAGTACTAACGCACTTACAGAGGCCACAAACATGGCCCTCCCGGCGCTCAGTTGCTCTCGAGACTCTTCTCCAAGCGTCTGACGGCATGGCAAACCGTCGTTATAACGATGATCTATCTATACGCCGCCCGAAACTTCAGTACTCTAGTCGGACTCGCGAGCCCAGAGCCCCTGGCCAATATGTACGATGCAACATACTACCGAGCTACGTGGGTCTTGACTGCGCTGGACGCTGGCTTCTGGACGGCCATGAAGATCAAGACGAAATGGCTGCGCGATATGGCGAGCATCGTCTTCTCGCTCTTCTATCTAGTTGCTGCTGAAAAGGCAGATGAAAAGGTCCGGAAGGTCCGGGGTATGATTACTGTCGAACATCTGCGAGTGTCCTGGAATAAGGGCACATCGCCGTATTTGAGTTTCTTTCAAGGTCTCATGCGGCCTCGTTTCATGCGTTGGCCTCCAAGGCAGATCCGAATTCCACGGCCAGCCGATAGCGACTACAAAGAACCTGTACTTGCATGGCTATACTATGATGGTCCTTTGTCAGATCTTCACCGTCACGACAGACTGATTCTTGATATCCCAGGCGGTGGATTTGTTGCCATGGATCCTCGCTGTAACGACGACAAGTTGTTCTCCTGGGCTGCCAAGTCAGCTCTGCCAATTCTTAGTCTCGATTACAGAAAGGCACCCGAGTTCCCGTATCCATATGCACTGAATGAGTGCTTCGATGTTTACAAGACTATTGTAAACACCAAGGGCCGATGTATAGGTCTACCAGGCACAGAAGTCCCTCGAATTATCGTCACTGGCGATAGTGCTGGAGGAAACCTTGTAGTTGCTTCAACATTGATGATCATGGAGACAAGACATCCAGCGTTCCGCAGACCAGGCCAAACAGAGCTACCAGCTCCTGACGGACTTGTGTGCTTCTATCCAGCTTTGGACATGAACATCGGCAACTGGATGACAGATGAGCAAATGTCCCTGATCAAAGATCGAAAGACGAGGAAAACGAATAGAAGAATTATGCGACGCAAGAGCATGCAGTATAATGAGCTTGTGGGAACTCCTCATCACTCTGACGATGAGGAAGATGGATCACCGCCACCGCATACCAAGCTGAGCGCTTTGACGACGAAAGAGGCCCTGATTGCGGCATCTCAAGGACCTAAAAGTCCACACCCTGAGTTCTCTCATGTCGGCCCTCGCTCTCTGAGTTTCCCGAAAGATGCATCTGAAACCATTGAGAAAAAGTCATCTCACCATGCTGAACCGATGAAAACGCGACTAGCTACTTCTTCGATGATCTCTTACTTCAACGATCGAGTTCTTACGCCCGAGATGATGAGAGCCATGATTATCTTGTATATCGGTGCTCATAACCGACCCGATTTCAGCCAGGATTATCTTCTCAGCCCTGTAT
>JABCJW010000242.1:0-90134 GCA_013184375.1 Fusarium newnesense
TCGACCCCAATATCTGACACTTACAGCGCTGTTACGGGCACGAATCGTAACAATTTTAGATTATATATAAAAACTCAAATACACAGTGTATTTTACAGTATAAATAGACTTTATAGTTTATAGCTATATATAATATTTTTAAAAATCTAAAAAACTAATATAGCTTAATTTAAGACTTATATATAAGCTATTAAAATTATAGCCATTTAACCTTAGTTTGAATTTTTAAAGAATCTTTTAAAACCCAGGTTCAAGGTAAAAATAGAATTATCCCACTTACTTGTCTGTCCCACTTCCTTATCAACCATGTCATTATTCTAGGTATAGTATATAATTCATAGCTAAGCTATTAAAAACATTAAAAATTAAGAATGAATTATAACCTCAGGTATTTTAGTTATAATGAGGTTTATTCAATTTATAAAATTCCTTTTGTTTCCTGCCACAATAGCTAGGGGAGGTACTCACATCCGGCAATCCCGTGATGATAGTCAAATAACTAATGGGATTGCTGTTTATAATTGCAGCGCCGAAAAGTACAGGGTATTAGAACGTGATTTTTATAATTTCTCAAATCTCTTCTGCCACTGGATCGTAACTAACGACCCAAAACCATCGAAACTACTTGAGAGAGACTATATCTGTTGAATAGTAGGATGGCCGCACGGGGTATCATGTGACCTAATAGTCAGCTGTCGGCAACCCTAGACCCATTCAGGAAAGCATAATAAGCAGACCCCTCTCCGAGGAAGGCGGGGATGGAGTTCGGACAATACACATACAATTAAGGGCATCAAGGCGCACGCGATCCGTTCAACAATATCAGCTATAAGGAGATGCATAGCTTCTCGGTACTATTTAACACATGCTATATAATGGATGAGGATCCCGGTCAAGATCAGGAGTTATGTAAGAAATACTTAAGTAATATGTTATCTTCTTGTATGTATTGCCCTCTCTGCCTATTACTAAAGCTAATTATTATTAGGTCGTGGCTATAGTGTTAACTATACTGACCCATGTGTAAGATATACATATAAAATTAGCTACATTTAATATAATAGAATTAGAGTTCGTTAACTCGAACTAGTACTTTAGGAGATAAAAATTTGAGTCCATTTAGGTTAAGTTATTTCACTAGCATGGTATAGGAAGGTAGCCAGGTCAGTCCTTATGGAGAGGGACTTGTGCCATCTTGTTATCTCGTAAGACTCCATTCTGTGGCCACCCTTGCCATCAGAGTTGTGGCATATGAGTTTTCCCCGTATCACCGATCCAAAGATTTGCGGGATACGTTGAGTGACGGGTCCAGGGACGATTGCGACTTCAATTTGTGCCAAGGATAGGATCTTGTGCTACAAGGAATAGTGGCAGCTTATGGCAGCTTAATCCCTTAGCATCTGTAACTTTCCTTTTTCCTTTATCTTTATGTTTTTCTCTGCCATTGACTCATCATATGTTGTATGACTCACCTATCAATTTCAGGGTGCTATTTAGGTCAAGTCAAGAATATTAATTCCACTACGTGTAGGTAAATGAACTCCATAAAACTTTGAATTCTATTGGTCTTTTTTCCATTCTCAGTCCCATATCGTCTACACGCCTTGAAGTTACCGGACTTTGACTATGTATATACAAAGTGAGCGGTGACGAGTAAGCACCACCTGTGGGGAAACAGAGTCGCTCTATATCTCCTAGTCGTGAGCGATTGAATCTTGAAGGCTAGTTTGTGAGATATCGATAAGTTGATCGGAAGAGTGGAACGCGGAAGTATTCTGTAAAGCACATTAGGATCTCGAAGCCCGGGCAAACACTTAGGATGCTTGTCTGGTGTGACTGGCATCTCTTACATAATAACCGAGATGTTCATATAAGCTAATAGAATTTAATTCCATAGGAGTCATGTTACCGTAGACCATGTAAAGGTTGAGTCCATCGGCGCTATGGTACTCCCATGAATCAACAGTATCGCTGATATGTGTCGCGGGAGAGAGCGCCTTTGGCGTTGTAGAGGCTGTCATGTTGTCGGCATAGTCATCGGTGCCTTCAACGGCTGAGTATGGCTGAGCAGAGTCACAGAAAGGAAGGAGAATCTCAGCGGGAGCAGACTGGACAAGGGAACTCAAGTGGGGAAGGCTGCTGGATCGGACTTCGTCGTCGCAGGTGTCGGTGACTAAAGGCTCGCCAGTACGTTGCACGGGAGAAGCGAGCAGACTTTGAGAGACAACAGGCATTCCAACAACTGTAGATCGCGATTTTCTACTTTGGGATGCGAAGGAATATTGTTTCCATTTCATAGTCTTTTGGGGCGGCTTGTCAGCCGCTACATCCTCAAAGGAACCAGTAAGGCGCTCGAGGTCGTCAAGGCGGCGTTTGACCTTCTTTCCTGTAGCCAGCCATTAGTTCTACTCAATAAGATTTGGTACTCTTCTCTAGAGTATGGTCTTCTGAGAATAAGGGCCCAGGGCGGACTGGATCCAACCTACGATATTTACGCTGAGCAAGGCGGCTCTGTATCCTCCGGCGTTGGGCAAAGTCCGATATCTTCGTCCAATCTTCATCAGGGCCAAGAGAAGCGCTTAACGAGGCCGGATAAGCATAGCCAGGTTGTGTCATAGACATTGTGACACCCGTATAGAGATGAGTTTGTGTCGACAGTGGTACTGGTCCAGTCGGTAAACAACAAAAACTCTAGCTGTTATATAGTCCGAGACCCTACCACGAGAAGTCTTGTATCTCCTCAATTTATTCCCGTAGCTGTATCTTTTATTCCGTACTTCCTCTTGTACTTGTATGTGCAAGACTTAATTGCCGAGGCGAGGATATGGCTTCCTTAAGCGGAGGCTGGTAGTAATATTGTATGAGAAATGATGAAAGACGACTTGAGGCTGTTCGAAGCTGAATATCAGGTGATGGACTTTGAAAACAAAGGGCGAAGGGAGAGATCGTAGGTGGGCGAGAGGAGGATTTAAGCTAAATACTTTTGTAGCTATCAACCATCTAAAAACATTTGCATGGTAGCTTCTTGCAGTATCGAGAACGCACTAACTCCGAGGGGCAATACTAGCTTTGTGCTAACGTGGAGGGCTGGGCCTACGGTGAATATCGTTGTCCTCAGAGGGCTAGCCCCACCATCCCTATCTAGCGCATACATTCCTATCTTTTTGGTGAAATATAAGTGGCCTTCAATTTCGGTCCGGGCTATTAGGATACTTGTCTACAGCGAGTTTAGAAACCATATTCCCTCACATTAATAATGAGTTCTCCAAGTCCATAAAACCTGATCGTTGCAGGTGAGGTGCCAGAGGGCCTCGCACATTTTGAACAAGAGGGGTGTAGATGGATTAGAGTCAGACAGTGGACGTGAAATTCATTACATAGTCACTATCGGCTAACCGAGGATGTGCAGACATGAAACGAAGGGATGTCCAGCGCTAACCTTTACTATATCAAATGCCTCCCCTCTTATTCGACCATCTGGAATAGTCACCTTCCCTGCTTCCGCCCCTCCGCACCTATTCCTTTACTTGGCTCCTCCGCAAATACAACCGGTTAGAGATGGTTCCTGCGCAAATGCTCTGTATCATTTAAACGATCGCTTTTGTCTAAGCATATAGGCAAGATGGAATAAACAACTGGTTTCCTGGCGTAATGTTGCAGACTACACTATAGTAGCCTACTTCTACTACAGATAGCTGACTGAGCAGGCACTGCTTCTTATACAATATGACACAAAAGACACATCGTACTACAGTACTTTCGTGTACGGCTTCAATATCTCTAAGTTCTCTATGCTGATTTGAGCTCTCGGCCATAAGAGAGGCAAAAGATCTCGCTAGCAGGGAGAAATCTTCCAGGGGCTTCGATGGACATAACTGTAGATAGGATATTTCAAGCAACGAGTCCGGAAGGTACTATATACTTCCGACCTTGTTCGGTTGCCTACTTGCCGAATCTGAAAGGAAGTTTGGAAGCTTTCGGCGGCGGGGACAGTGGATCTTAAGGATGAGTTTGTGAAATGGTCAATGGGGGCAGTACTTCACACATACACAGATCCCCCAAAAACTGATTCCTTCCCTTGCATATTAAGCTCTCCTTGCAATATGCTTACTATCAGCTGATATCCCCTCTCTAAAACACCAGTCCTCTTATCCTCCACTTCCATCTTCATTTCTCTCCCTCGCTTGCAGCGGCTAATGCACGCCCTCCAGATCTATTTGGCTACGCTGAGCAGCCACCATGATAAAGTCCTATGCGTGCATGGGTCCTGTAGACGGTAGTATCATCTGACGCGATACTTAGCACAAGGCCTAAGTCTGAATCGACGAGGTGCCACACTGGTACCCTGGAACGTCTCTCGGTTAAATCGAACACGCAGGCGGTAGGGTGTGTTCAGGAGCTCATAACGTACGACAGAATCCTAGACATAGACTGGACCGGTCCTTGTATACATTGGGTCCTTTTTCGCCATCACGAACATCGTTCTAACTGTTTCGTTAGGTGAAGCTTGTGAATAGATCATGTGGGTCTTCCCCCTCCTATCCGTCTCTTCAGGTTCAAAGCACTGATGCGAATGTGGGAAGACCGCAAATAGCGGCGGAGCTGGTTTTTTAATCTGCGTGTCCAGGAAAGCCCCGTAGCCCAAGCCTACTTACAAGTGTCGATCATCCAATTATACGTACTTCAGGTACCTTGGAAGCTCCGCTATTACATAGCCAAGTGCCAGATGAGCTCTTAGGTATCAACATCCAGGTCCTGATTTCGAAGAAGAGAAAGAGCGCAATCACCTTTGCAGCAGCATAGTAAACTCAGACATACACAATGTTTTCCTCCTGCCACTTCAAAAAGTCACCAAGGTCATGACCTAGGTTATAACCCATTGGTACTTTCTCCGAAAGAGCGGTTTCGTCGTCAACCATGAGCGGCATCATCGGACTCGGCGGTAGACTCTCATCCGAGCTGTGGAATGAAGGGCGTTTGGGGCCTCCTTCGCAGAACCATCGCTTCAACCCTGTGCTTTTGAAGAACTTGACTTTCTCAAGTGCCTGGCTGGGTTCGAGAGCATTCCAGAACCCGGATGGGAACTCTGCGCCTAATGGGATCGGCAGGTTATTATCAATATCGATGGTTGACGGCGTTGACGAGACAGTGCTGTATGACGACGGTCGCATGGACGGCCCAGCTTTAAACTCTAGCTCAGGCACATCCTCGGTTACCAGCACTCCATGTGTCTCAAAGCAAAACGTATCGAACCATGATATAATGTCCTCCACCTCCTTTTCATCTTGTTCATTGGACATGTCTTGAAAGAAATCTCCTACGCCTCCTTGAATTGCTATCTGGAATGCTTTCCAGTCTAATGTGTCGTCCATTAACTCGAACCCTCTACCTGCGTCAGCTTTGGAGAGAACAATAGGGCCATGACGGAAAGACGGTTGCGTGAGTGTGTACGGTGTGCTCAGGAGGTACATGTATTGATCATCTTTTCTGCTGCCCGTGTTGGCGGTTCCAAAAGTAGGGATATCACTCAACGGCTTTGTTCCTGTCCTATCTGCTGGTGTTATCGTGATGTCTGGTGGTGGTGGTGGTGGTCTCTGAACATTTTCTGCGCTCAAGAGAACAGAGTCTTTTGCGATATATCGAGGCAGGCTTTCTGGTGCAATGTCGTCTTTACAGTCGCCCCGCGGAATAGATTCATCGGACTCTATCAACGGCACATTGCAGACCGAACCGATGAAGCACGGTTTCCTCATGGCTTCTTCATTCGATTGTTGTGTCCTGGGCAGCATTACTATGTGGCTGCTTTCTGAGATCTCATCCGTTCCAATGCCTCTGAAACGCTGGTCTGTCAGAACATCTTTTAAGCTGCGCGGAGAATCCCACTGCGATGCACCGATTTCCATCAAAGAAATGGGATGCCCGATAAGATTTTTCTTCTTCATTTGGAAATCTTTCGCTACCGATGTCCCGCTGTCTGACAGCGAGTGTTGAGTTAAACTCGGAATAGATTCCCTACCTCTCCATCTCAGATGTTTTCGAAAGCCCGTGGACAGAGGCATGGTGTTGGGCACTGTATGTGAAATGGAAGGATTTCCAGTGGAGATGGATGAGAAGGTCAGATAGACTCCCACGATGGACACTGGCTTGATTTATATGCAATCCTTGACCTATGACTGCTTCCATCGGTACGACGAGCTAAATGGCCAGCGCTGTCTGTCATATGTCGTGACAAGGCTTTGGCTGACAAGTATCGGCTGTGTAGTCTGCCAACCGGCCAATTTGACCGACCAAAAGTCGAGACTCTATGCCAGGCTTTTTAATTGGGACCATTTGCTAACCAACGAAGAGGGCAGCCACGTAAGCACAGGACAGTTTTAGGTCAGTTGGGGTGGGAACTCCTGTAAGAAACATAACTTTGTCTTGTAAGTGGGGCATCTAGCCATGCTTATTAGGGCTTCCGGCCAGCATTTTAGTTTACAGATAAACGTACCCTCCTCCAGGGTCTCAACTACCTAGTAGACAAATCCTTAGTCGGGCAGCGAGGTCTTGTTTCGCGGCGCTAGTTACTCTGGAGGCCCATTTCACATTCGCTTTTCACACTTCTGCATTTCGTTCTTCAGTTCACCTCCTAAAATAGCAAAGTGCCAACTTTGAACAGGTGATTGAACATCAAATTGACTGGATACGTGGTGGCTCCCGAAGCCTCGAGCTTAGAGCGTCATCAAGTAGACAGTTATTCCTTATTTTACGATCACGAGAGACCTAAAAGCCTGTCGAGTGCCTTCGAGAAGGACTCTGTAAGGTCAAGGGGATGATTATACAATCTTTCCTCATCAAAATCACACGTCACAAGGCCATTGGAGCCCTGCTCATCAAATATATTTCATGACGAAAGCCACAACCACACTTTCTTACACTGCTTTTCAGAGGTTCTATGCCGTTTCTTTGTTATATCATACTCTGCCATCCTGGTCCTCCAAAGATATAGGTTCATTCATACGATAGTACAGAGCCTGCAGACCTTGGATCGTACGCTTAGGAGTGTTGCCAAATTTGGCAGCAAATTCCTGCTCGATGCAACGCCATTTCATATTCCTCCCGCGCAGGGCGATAATAAAATCGCGCTCCTTTGATGTGTACTTCTGATTGATATGACGAATTTTGCGCTTGGTAGACGGGCATCCATAGTAACTGCTACCTAGCCGATCTCGGCGGGATGGAGTGCTGTCAACATTACCGCGGCGCGCGTCTGGCTTGCCACAGAGTCCTTTAGCTGGGTATAGAGAGCGGATGGTAGAGAAAGGGCATCTCCTGGGGCTGGCTGAGCCTTCTGCAGAGTGGCCGTGGAGTATGCACGGAAGGGTTGAAGTCTCCGTAGGCCCGTGTGCTCGAATTAGGGCCTGTACATCTTGATCGAATTCCGCCAGACTAGGAAGTTTTATGGATAGGTTTCCTTGAGCTGAGTCGATATTTTGTAGTTCTTGAAAGATTGCTACCCCTTGAAGCGTTGTCAGTCTCTAAGTTTTGGGTTGGAAAGACGGAGCTCGTCAGACAAACACAGGAGCTTACCTTTGATGTCCACTACGGGGCTTCCCGAGATCGAAGTCGGTGGAGTCCAGGGTGGTGTCAAAAGCTTATCGGTGTTTAGCGAGCCTGAACTGATTCGTGAAAGGCTTCTATAACTGACTTCTCTATTGACGCGTAGATGAATGCTCATATTGATAACCGCGAATTAACATAGTACATAGGGCGAGGAAAATGGCGGTGGCTTTGTGATGATATGGAATTTTGAATTATAACTTAGGCGGAAACATTTCGCCTGTCGAGGATAATATTACTACTTATATGCTGACACCAACATGAACTTGGCTCATCTCCACCCATTCGACGCTGTTCCTTTTGTGTGTGCGAGCAGAGCAGATCGCTTCAGCTGTAATGTGAGTGCCTGCACGGACAGGTTTTAATTAAATAAGTGGGCCCTGTTGCTCGAGTTCACATATAGGCGTGTAACAATATGGTATGTGGGAGCGCTACTAGCGAAACACGGAGGCTATCTTGCTGGTTTTTCTGTAGCCATGACCGGCCAAAAGAAATATTGATAAGGACAAATACTAAGAGATTCTATCAGCTCATTGGCTATTCTTCCCCACAAATACCTTGATTGTAACCGAAGAGGTTCACTTCTCTCGCAGCACTCCCTCAGTTCCTCTAAACGGGCCGATCTCCACCGCAATGAACTAACCAGATCAGAACTTTAAGAAAACAACAGGCTAACTATACTCTATATGAATCAGGAATCCGAAAGAAACTGCTGCTCCATTACTTTAACCTTCAACCACATGATTCAAATATGAAAGTCGCGGTGATCGGCGGCGGTCCGTCAGGCCTTGTTACGCTCAAGTACTTGCTTCGAGCACATCTGAGTCTGGACTGTGAGCCTATTGAAGCTCGACTCTTCGAACTGGAAGATAGTGTCGGCGGTGCGTTCGCTAATCGAACATATGAGGATGCAGAGGTCAGTACAGGCTATACATTTTTGGCTGGAACGTATAAGCTAATTGACAATGATGATTATCTTAGCTTGTATCCTCAAAACAGTTGACCACGTTTTCTGATTTCCGCTGTCGCGTTGATCGGGACTTTCTTAGTGCGAGCGACTACGTACAATACCTTCATGACTACTGCTCTTACTTTCGATTATGGACTAGCATTGAGCTTAGAGCCAATGTTCGCTGCGTACGAGCCCACTGTTCTCATGGCTATATGATTGAGTACGACAAGAAGAGCAGCGAGCTCTTTAGGTGGAGATGCGATGCAGTAGCAGTATGCGCAGGCTTGCACAGAGAGCCAAACTTGCCGATCATCCCAGGACTAAACTATGTGCCTGAGGTCATGCATTCCTCTGACTTCAAGACCAGAAGCCAGTTCGGGATAAACAAGACAGTCATGATCATCGGGTCTGGTGAGACTGGCGCCGATATAGCCTATCTCGCTGTGAGCTCGCCTACAAAGCAAGTCTTTATGTGCCATAAGGATGGCTTCCATTTCGCACCGAAGGTTGCTTATTCCGTCTACGTATAAGTGAGGACGGTAAAACCATACTAATGAATATACAGAGAAACCCAGGGCCTATATTGCTTCCTATCTTGGGCCGGAAGCCCAACCCCAACGAACCAGGCATTCCCATTGACGTTAGCCGTGCCAACCTCTTTGACACGACCTATGTTCACCAAGCCCTGCGCAACAGCATGATCCTCTGGGAGTACTACAACTACTATATTAAGGCACTACTGTGGGTTTCTTCTGGCACAACGTCAGGAATGGACCAGTGGGTTGGTGGAATTAGCCAGGCGCGTCACCATCCATCAAAGAGTATGTAAATCACCAAACCGTCCTGCTATACTACTTTTTATTCAACCCCGCCTCTTTTTTTCTCTTCTTTTCTTTTCTCTTCTTTGTTATATAGCTCTTTGCTTCTTATTTCTAACATCTCTACAGTCTTTTTCAACAAATCCATGAAAGTCTGCCCATACCTAAGTCTGCCTTATCGCCCTCGACAACCAGGCCCAACTCTGTGGTTATATGCGTTGAGATCTGCTTTTGTGCAAACACCGATTCTTAACACTCATGGAAAGCAGGTAGATCTTGCTCCCTTACCCAAGAGTATCGACGATAGGGGCGTGGTTGAATTTGTTGATAATGGTCGGCCAGAGTATGATCGACTCAAATTTCGAACGATCCAGCCTGACGTTATCGTTCTATGTACTGGCTACCAGCAGACCTTTTCCTTTCTCGACAATGCCCACAAAACCAGTACCCATAACTTATCGTCGTATGTTCGTGGTATCTGGAGGCGAGACGAGCCCGCCGTGGGATTCATTGGGTTCGTCAGGCCATCTTTAGGTGCCATACCACCGCTGGCAGAGATGCAAGCCCAGCTGTGGGTGCTGAACCTTGTGGCACCACGAAAACTACCCAATCTGAAAGCTGAGGATGAAACACACTATAAGCTTCAAAGTAAATATGACGACAGGGTCACATACGGTGTCGATCACGAGAGCTATGCGTACCAGCTAGCTTTGGATATGAACTCGGCGCCCGGGATCGTAGACATCTGGAGAATTACACAAAAGATTCGCATCACTTCTGGGTACCGCCTATTGATCATATGGGCTTTCGGAGCCCATTTTAACACAAAATTCAGACTTATAGGACCGTGGGCCTGGAAAGGTGCTACAGAAGCCTTAGTGTCAGAGGAGATTTGGCGTACTATTACACGAAGACCGGTATTATTTGGTGAGACTCTTGATTCATTGATGCCGGTTCGAGGCTAATTGACTAGGGCATCTCCTGGTTTCGATTCTGCCAATGGCAATCTTTGGCCCTCTGAGTATGGCTTTTCTGATCTATCATTCGTTATTGAGTTACTGGCAATCCTTGTGACTGGAATAGTAAAAAAGTAGAAAAAGGAAGGAAAAAAGGAACTGATTAAGGCGCTGAGATTCTATACCTGAGCATGTAAAATACCTACTAGCCCTTGTCTACACAGAGTACATAGCTGGTCACCACCAATGGGCTACACCCAAATAAGCATGATAAACATCGTGCGCTTCTTTCCTCGCTTAGGACGAAGAACCCGTTGCGGAACGGAGAGAAGAGTGTTAAATCAATAAGCAATGATTATTAGGATCACGCGGAATGAGCACCTCCACAGTCAGAACGGAAGAGCTCCTCTTGGCTGAATGAGTTTGGTTCTAAAAGCAGGCCCATCGTGGAGCGCCGAGTTCACCACCGAGTTCACTGCCGAGTTCGGTAGGTCTGAGTGGTGACTCATATGACCTCCCAATAATTCAATGAGTCGATTAATTACCTATACCCTCATCTGGTACCTAGATACTTTTGCCTCCATCAATCTCCAGACGCTAACACCAAATATATCCCGAAACGACCATACCCATCGCTATTGCCATGCCTGATGACCCTTGTCACCTAGGCAGGAGAAACTATGAGGCTCCTCCCGACCAAAGTCAGGTCACAGAAACAAGCGTTGGGGTCCAATTTCTTAATGAATATAAGACTAACTGCCTAGTTAATAGCATGCTTAAGAAACTGTATTCTAAGAATCCTTCTTCCAGTAAGAAAACCCTTCAGTGCCATAATGTGTTAATATTGAGACAGGCGGAAGTTGCTCCGATGATGGCTCTATGCATGTGAAACCTCTGGATGAAAAAAACCTACACATGCCCCAAGAGCAACTTTACACCGAAGATGGATTCTCAAAATGACAGCAACAATCCAGGATGAAAAGGTGAAGCGATCAGTGAATTCGAGCCTCATTATGACCGAGAATATTCGTGGGTCCATAGATTATGCTGGCTATGAGAAGGAATGTACGGTTTCAATTAAGCTTTATGAGAAAGGCAGCAGTGGCACCTAGGTCAAGAAACGGCGTCTTCATGATCAGGCGTGCAACCTACTCTCTAAGTGTTAGGCGGATCGTGGAGGTCGTGACTCCGCAGCAGGTCTCCACCCTTACCAGGGTTTCGAGCTTCTTCAACTCCGTATCAAAAAGGGCAAGACTGAACGTAGGCTGCATGGGTAGAATATCCTGGGAAAATAGATGCTACTTGGGAGGGCGCTGGTAAGATCAAAATAATTACGCCAGGTTGTCGAGGATGGAATAAGCCATATAGAAACTATTACAGTGGAAGACTCCTTTGACCGGCCGTCACCGGCTTCTTGCGTTTCCAAGAGGCAGATGCGAGGTGTCCGTAGGTCAGCCTGCATCACGCCACCGAGAATATGCCAAGCTCTTCATCTGTGCCGGCATAGCCTTGCCGTCCTATACCAGCCCAGAAAGCGCGCTCGTCGCTACGAGGGCCCCAAGCCCAACCCGCACCAGCGCGAATGGGCAAGTGATAGTAACGGAAAGCGAAGATCGAGGCAATGAGACCCATCAAGTAGCCGAAGAGAATGTCAAAGCCGTGATGGCGGCGGTCGTGCCAACGAGAACCGGCGATGAAGATTGAGATACCAAAGGGCAGAAGGCCGAGAGCAAGGAGGTAGATTGGGGGCGCAGCAGCTTGGCGACGCAGAGGCTGGACCTTGACGTTGTCTTCTCTCGCTCGTTCTTTTGTAGAAGTGGAAGGAAATGAGCCATCATGATCACGGATATGCGAGAGCTCAAAAGGATCGACTACAGGGCCGGTCTGGATTTGGGAAGGGAATGCCGCATGGCTGGCCGAGGAAGCGGCGGGCGACAGGATGAAAGGAATAGTAATGGCAAACTTGCTCGCCATAAAGAGCGAGGCATATACGAGACCTCCAGCGGCAGCGGATGAGTGTCCACTTGGAAATGAGCGGAAACCGTCGTCGATCTTGTACTTGTCTGTCTGCCCGCAGATGTCTGCCGATACTAGCTGCCCTGTCATGCTCTGCCATTTGAAGCCACCGACGAGATACCTGTCTATATTACTCCAGTCGGGATCGCATCGGGATAGGAGATCGGGTCGGGGCTTGCCAAATAGGTTCTTCATCGAACTGGTAAAGAACCATGACAGCGCGAGGGACAGAACGAGACCGAGGACACCGACATGGAGCTCCCAGAGCTTGCGCTGCCAGATGAGCGTCTTTGGTGTTCCCTTGGGTACGGTCACACCAGGAACAAGGATGAAGGAGACGGCGACGACAATGGCAAAGGGGACGCCAGCGGCGAGAACAAAGAGGAGGTACGCGGGGACAAGTTCATGCTCGGCAAAGGGATATCTACGAATAAATGTTAGCTTGTGGGTATTCAATTTGAGCTGTAAATATGTGACGCACGATATACTGGCATCAATAAGCGAAAAGGCTCGCTTAGCAGGCGCAACGCGATCGAGCCAAGCTCCGATACCCACAAAGGCAAAGCAAACGATCCAGTCGAAGAGGTAGGACAGGATGAGTCGTATAGGAAAGCGATAGCCGAGCATACCACTTGATACGGTTCCTAAACTTGAGCCGCTCATCTTGTAATATGAATGCATATTTTATCCATAGAATGAAGGAGAAGATCGAGTATGGAATCGAGGGGAGAGAGAGTTTTTATGAAGTTTTGGGCTATTCACGAGCATACACTTAAGGTTAGGAGATTTTACGCCTACTGTATACGTCTGTGTCGGATCTTTGGAGGGCGTGTAGAGGGGTAGATGTGTATGGCAGAGCATAAGAAGACCAAACAACAAGGCCATACGAGTATGGGGGAGCTATCACAACAGCTTCGACATATGACAGCGACTCTGCATTATTATGGAAGAGGAGACGTTGTCATACAATCTCACCTACTGCTTATTCGTATATCTCCTTTTGATCCATATCGATGTCGGCGGAAGGGAGCTTCTCCCCCTCTCCACTAGGGCTACACTGGGTTAATCCGTGGAGAGTGTCTTTTGGGAACTATGTAAGAAATGAATGGGGCTGACGGCTCCAGCAATAATGGTTCGTATTTTCAGCACTGTTATCACTTTGAGCTACTAGTAGATTTACGGTTACAAGCTGCAAGCCGGGCAAATCCTTGTAGGATCATCTTTCAGTTTGAGGCCTCTTTTTGTTTGAGGCTTGGTTTCTGCAAAGCCTCCCAGAGTGAAAGAATTTCATCTTGACTCTTCTCTAAGTGTTCAAAGGACATCGGAGCCCTAACCCCATGATGATGACCTGCCTCCGAGAAACGTTCTTGTGTCTGTTATGGACACATTGTCATTCTGCCTCTATCTATATTCAGTAAGAGTTACAAGATATAAAAATAAGGTGAAATTTACCCACGTTAACCCGGTTCTATCTAGCTCTAAAAAGGTAAGAGTTGCCCGGCCTGTAGGCGCTTCCTGCCCTATATAGGCTCTTATGACTCCCAACTATGCCGAGTACGCTAGCTTTATTGGCCGCACACTTCAACAATCCTTGATTCTAGGCTAGCCTGGTCACCACCTTCACATAAGCACTTGCAGAAAGGTGCTCCACCTATGTAGTAGTACTCTTATTGCTGCTCATACTATATAAGACCATAATATCTTCTAACCGTATTTACCCTTACAGGAGAGTTATTTCCTTTATTTAACTACATCCTCCGTAACACTGTCTCGCACCATCTGACACATTCACGCCTCGGTCTTTCGCCATGCTGGCTACGTTTTCCTTCGCCCTTACTTTCACTGCTTTGACTTTGGCTTCGCCACCAGTTCATACAGTATGCTTAAGTCAAAATGGTGTGCCCACAAAGCCAACCCCTGTCCTTCCAACCAGTGGTGGTGGTGAGTATTAACTCCGCCCCCTAGACCCACGTAATGATTTTAGATCCACTGACATGCGTTCCAGATTCAGAGCTTCCTAAGCCCTCTGAGGACGTGTCTCTCAAGCATATCGCGCTTGGCTTTGGTATTCAAAACTACACCTGCGCCGATACCGCTGCCAGTTCCACACCCGTCGGTGCTCTAGCTGTCCTTTATGATGTCACTCATCTCTACCCCGGACAAGGCCACTCATCTCTAACCCAGGATGAATGGGCCTCTCTCCCAGGGGACATTCTAGACACCCTCAAAGTCCCCCTGAATCTCAATGAAAAGGGCACCGGGGCCTCTCTCGTCAAACCATTCCCTAAGAAACAGGATCTCAAGATCAGAAGCCTTTCAAAGAAGATCCCTTACCTTGGCCACCACTACTTTAACGCTGCCGGTGTTCCGACTTTTGACCTCGACAAGGCTCGTCAACTGTTGGTTGCAAAGAAAATCGGCGATATCAAAGCTCCTGCTTCTTCCCCCGCTGGGCCTGAAGGCACCGGTGCTGTGAACTGGCTTTTCCTTGGTGATGCTGGCGGTAGCCATGGAATTTCTTATGCCTACCGTGTTCTGACAGCCGGCGGTGCTTCTCACGGATGCAAGACTAAAGGAGCCGACAGCACTTCCTACACAGCCATGTATTGGTTTTATGATTGAACCAGAGCCATCTTTAACGGCTGACGTATGAAGGGCCAAATAAGCGGATAATCGTCATTCCTTGATTTGAAACGCCGCGGCGATAGAGCTGGAGAATCTTTAGTTATCTTGCGATGAGGCATTATGATATTCTTTTCTTTCTACATGAATCCCCCCTACCTTTATATTACTGGGGTTCAGTCTTGCATGCATATCTCATCTTATGGAGCCCTCTGATTTAGATCCAGTGTTCAGCGACGATTTTACTCTCGACTATCGAACGACCAATCTTGATAGCCAAATAAGTAGTAGATCGGCTATCAACGAAGACATAATCTAAGTTAGCATCTATAACCTTTTCCTTCGCAGTCGGACATCCACCTGTTCTTGTTGACGCCATCTTGAAGATCTGGGGTGTTTGTAGTGTTGAGCTGACCTTTCTTGGCCGAGGGATTGGAGCATCTTATATGCCTCCAAGGCCGGCCAAAGAGTCATCATCTAGGTTTTACTCTTATTAGCTTTATGCTGTAGCAATTGGTCAGTCATTATGGTATAATGTCTAAGTTGTTATCTAGATGTGTTATTCAGACAGAACCTAATCGGACATCCACGTTGCTCCTCCAGTGGGGAAACCAGCATAAATATCGTGCCGCTCCGAAGTGTAATTACTCCCCAAAATCGGTGCATACCATGAAGCCTTTTTCCATTTCCGAGGCCTACAATTATCTATGGGAGTATTTGGAAATAAGACCGAGAACTCTCATCCATCTAAAATAAAACTTTAAGCAAATGAATTGCTTAGTTTCACAGCTCGTCCTACATCTCCTCCATGTTTTTGGGTAGTCATACAGCTCCCACGATAACAACGTCTTACCCTGTAGTGGGTCTTCCATGCCAACCACGGAGGATTCTGACTCACGCAGTCGCCTATAAGCTGCTGAGATAGTAAGAGAGATAACCTTCATCCGTCTATGAACCGTCTGTTACCTTGCTCTCCTGCTTATCATTGGGATCTGCGGTTACAGGGCCACCTGTTCGCTGACAGTGTTGGCTACTCCGTACAATTAATGAAAAACCACCCGCCGAAATCGACAACAAGGTTTCACCAGGCACCAGGATCGGCTTCCCTAACGTAACCTCGGTCGAGCACCTATTGGCTCATTAGGTGCACACCTGCTGTTGGTTCTGACAGAGCCTATTGTAAAATTAGTGGGACAAAAAAAAACTCATTAGCCTGGGCAGCCCGGGCCCTCTTCCGTTCGTCCGTGCCCTTAGTGGGACCAATGTGGATCTTCCAATGTCGCGGTCAAATGGATTACTTGCCCTTACTGGTATCTATCGGCTCTCTTTATGGCCTTGGCACGTCTGAAGCTCATACTGAACTAAATGGAAAAGTACGTTGCTTTCTTAATACATTCGTTATTCTGTACATCTTTGAGGTTGGCAGAAGGATCGAGAGAGAGAGCAGGTTGGCGAGGAACATGCCGTCCGTAAGTGAGCTGATCAACCAAGCTACTGCAGCTAGGAAGCGCTGTCACATCAGTCCCACTATTCTCATAAGAAAGGTTTAGATATCCTACTCAGTACTGACTGCTCGCCAAGGCGCCGGCGTCACGAGACCCGACAATCGTGCAGGTGCTTCTCCATACCCATGTTAAGGACCATGTCATAAATAAATGAGGCGTGACCAGGAACCGTATAGCTAGATTAACATCGTAATGATCGAATCAAGGCTAGGGGCTAACCTTAATAGGGCTAAACCCCACGGGGCTGCTTGTTTATGCCAGGTTAATGACTAGCAAATCACCCTAAGTTTACTAAAGGCTACTCTAATTATGGAGTAGAGTACAGTCAGCATTATTAGATCTGGTGGGAGCTGTAAATCATTTTAAAGGCTTACTACCTGTGGTATGATTGCGAAATATGGAAGAAAGAGGGATCTATTCGAAGAGAATTCAACACCAGCGACAAGAAAGACGAGGTCTGGAACCTGCAAAAAGAGTAACTGTTGTCGTCTCTGCTATGCAGCAGAGTGTACGGCCAAGGGGAGAAGTCCAATAAGAAAGTCAACATTAAACCCTGCCGGGGCCAGCGACAGGAGAGCATCCAGGAACAAAATGAGCTATGGGGTCAAAAAGCGACGGGCCCCACAGTCGTCACGTTAAAAGCCTGCAATCTGCACCTGCCTTTCTGAATCGCCTTGGCAAGTCTCATAATACATTTTAGTCGGAAATTAGGCAGCCACCTGGGTGATCTCGTATGCTGAAGCGACGTGTGAAAATCCGGTCCTTGCCCAAGTTTGACGTTATCTACCGCAGTGCATTCATCATTCCGAGACAACCCCATGTAAACAGGGTCAGCATGGTTATGGCGCACAGAACCCCCGGCTGGAGCGTGGCTGGTTTCAATTGCGCCAACGCTACGGATGCGCGCGGGACCATGATTAGGCTTCGCATTTCACAATGTTACCTCTCCCGATATTGCCTCACCAGGGGTCTGCGAGGCTTATCCTTGGGGTTGAATGAGGGGCCAAACGTCTTTGAAAGAGAAAGACTGCCCTGGTGGTGCTCGTACGGCAGTACTCTACAACTCCGTGTCCGTTTAGATTAGTATGAAATCAATCTCCCCGACCGACGTAGTCCTTTGCAAGCCTTGAAACTCGACGATGCTAACGCTGTTTTGGGAATAGCCGGATTTAACACCGCGGCATCAACAGACTATACCCGTAAGATCCGGCGCGGAAGACTTCCGGAGCAGCGCGCCCTATAGGCGTTCGCCCATGCGCGATTTAAACTTGAGCTTGGAGTGCGACTGACTCAGGGCCAGTCGGCAGAGGTCGATCATAGGTTGGTCAACGAACTAACGAAATTGTCTCGATTGTACGGAGTAACGGTCTGTAATCATGCGTGTGGAGAGCTGTTAAGCTTGGAAAAGACAGAAGCAAGAAGCCGAGCGATGTGAGCAGTCTTGATTATCGAGGCAGGGTTTGTCTCACTAAAAAGGGCTAGTCAATCTACATGATCTCGTGTTTCGGTTCCGCGCGATGCCTAGACCCAAGTTAGAAACGTCAATGCTTCACAGACGGATTATCATCCCTGTCATTCCCCACCCCGAGCTCACAGCGCTAAAAATTAGGGCCCAAGCTGCCGGGAATCGCTCATTGCGTAATTCCGAGCATTTCCGCATCACATTCATGTCATGTGAACTACCCAGTGTTATCATACCGACCTCGTTACTATATCGAGAGGCGGCCGATACAAACAAAATTCTGATCAATCGAGTCGTCTACCAAGGGAGCTGAAGTTATCACTCGCGGAGTAAAGAACCATACGGTCCCAGCAACTCTCTCAAGTTTCTTCAACCTTCCCAATCGGCTTCATCAAGTTTCCGGCCGCAGTTCCCCTAATCCGCCTGGGAGCCTGGTAAAATGAAAAGTTCCCTGCACACCACCAGGGGAGGCCCATGATCGAAGTGTCGACGGAGATCGCTCCTTGATGCTCGGACACTTGCCTTGAAGGGTAATGGATTGGCCTGACCTTGTCAATTTTGACCTGAGTAAGTGGAGTCACCATACTCACAATGAAGACAATGTTTGTGACTCTGCAGTGTCAGACAGGGGCTTATTATCCGTGATAGAAGGCAGTAGTAAAGCCTGTTGGTGATTGATATTGAGTATTGCTTTCTGAACCAACACAACGAGAAGCAGACGTCCCGACGGTATGGCTCACAGGCGGGTACTGAATGTGTGAAATATTATAAGAAGATGGATAGCACCAGATATGAATGAGAAACAAACTTGTTACAGTCGTCGCAAGTCTCCTTTTCCCGCTTTTTCCCCCGTTTCTTTTTTAACAACTTTCGTAACGTTCACATCGTGGCTCATTCACCCGGCTTTTTGAGATGACCTATAATTTGTCACAACGGCACGGGGCATTCATACGTCCACACCCCAGCCCTACCGAACCTTTCGAGTCATTGGGCCCAGTTCCTCTACCGCACTCGGGTTCTGTTGCCAACTTTCCAGCGCTTCCATCTCAGGACGTAGCGCAGATTGTGTTCGGGCCTGATCTGAGTAGCTCTACCCTTCCCATTGAAAACAGCACCTCCGGATATCCTTGCTACGATTGGGTACGGGAGCCTACCCTAAATGCCTGTCCTTACGGTTATCCATTATGTCCAGGCGGCGACCAGTGTTTGTTCTCACACCCTCTGCGCTATCCAACCAACTCTGGCTCCATTGATCAGTCAATTCCGGAAACAACCCTGGCCATGTCCGCGCAGAACACATTTTGCCAGCCATCCGCCAGTAGCGGATATCCAGGGTCTTCTGACGCTGAGGGCAACAAGTGGTCCAACATGAGGACCACTTATCCGCCTCCTCCCGAACCCAATCAAGCAAGCGCTCGAACTACACCATCGCTCGCAGAAAACCAACGATTTTTTTCGGGTGTCCACACTTCAAAGCAATATACCAAATCCAAAACTGAAACAAAGAATGATACTCAACCACACAAGCACAATAGTGCATCGGCCACGACGAGGCGGGAAAAGCGTCCTACCCAACCCCGTTCTTCACGACGTACAGAGTCTGCTAGGCAGCGTGCAGAAGACTCTTGTCTTTCGAGAAAGAAAGGCTCCCAGCCAAATCCACCTACAGGCGCGAGAACTGACTCATTAGAAGACATCCTCAGTCGTTTATCGCCGAAGGAACAATATGTCATCAATGAAAGGTTGAAAGGCAAACAATGGGAAGACATTCGTCAGGGGTACAAATGGAAGGACTTAAAATCAAAGTCTTGTCTTGCGAATGTACTGAGTGATTTGCGAGGCAAGCATGATGTCATCAAACAAATCCTACCATCAAGGCAAGACCCATCGTCCAAAGCCTTAAAAAGCTCGCGAAATGTCCAGGGCGCAGTCGAGATCCTGGGTGATATCTACGGGCTGCAGGATCATTAAGATGTCTCAAAAAGTCAGCATGGAATTCATAAGATAGTACCGAGTTGTGGCAGTTTGACCGATGCGACTCATGTCATTGGCTTGAGATAAAGGCGGACCAGACGGGAGGAGTCACAACTTTGGTACGTTTATTTGTACAATAGTTTCGCGCGCTTAGAATAATCAAGTCACACGATAACTTTTCTTATCCCAAGCAGCAGCAAATACAAGGTTAATTATACGTTATGTCATTAGTAGGTAGATCCGTGTTGAAGGATGACTTGAGAACGACGTGAAAAGGGCACCTTCCAGATTTGCATCTTTAAATGCGCCGGGTCAAAGACTAAAAGCCACGTGCAGAAGACCCATACTGTCCTTCCTTGAAGCTATTTTCAGATTAGGTCCAAATACCGAGCTTTAGCGAGGTCAGCCGGTCAGCCGGTCAAAGGTCGTTCCGGAGCCGTGGGCGACGGACTGGGTTACCCTCCACTCGAGGAGACCCACAGCAGGGTTATTATATAGAGTTTAAGAGAATTAAACTATTAAAGTGTCGTAGCCGATGCCTGGGGCGAAAAAAGATGGGATGTTTATTTTCCCTTCCCGTCTGCCTTTTCTTTACATATCCTACCAAAGTATTAAAAGACGTACCAGATAGACCATCTTACAGGTCTAAGCTTCGGTGAGCGATAAGCGACAGATTCAGCCGTCAAAAGCTTCCATTAATGTTTTTTTGGAATGTAGCACCACATGGACAGCCCTTCCCAGAAGATCCAATTTATTCCACATTAACAATCGTATTACATAAGACCTCTCGAGTATCGCGGTGTGGATACAATGGGAAAGAAAAGAATTTCCCCTGGCTAGCTTCGAAGCACTAGACCTACCTGCGACTTACTTTTGCCCCCCCCACCCCGGGACAGCTGCGGCTGGAATTTAAAGGTGAGCTCAATTCAAGAATCTGTGAGTTCCGTGAACTATTATGTGAACTTTACATGCTAGGGTATGGTTATGGTCATGCGTATGCGCATGTCCTCAGCGTTGGCAGAAGGTTTTGTGCCAAGGTCGTCCCAAACATGATTAATTGCAAAATCAAGCAGTAGAGAGCAGTATTCACATGGCTCTAACTATATAATCATCGTTATCGCCGTCTGGGAGCAGAAACTTTGTACTTGTAAGTTTGCCCTCCTTGAGTTGACCGCGATACGCCCCACTCGATATTATTGCCATTACGTTGAGGCAAATAGCTTGTGAGCCTCTTTCCTACCATCTACATTGAACCACGTCCTAAAACAGCCAGATGCTGTAGTAATTCGCAGAAAAAATGACTACCCAAGTCCAAGGCCAGGCCAGACACTTCTTTCCTCGCGATACCCAGCCGCCGCCGCCGCCAAGGCCTATCGAGCCACTTTTGCCTACAATGCCAGGACAACATTGGCAAAAGTTTTCGCATCTCCATCGACCTTCCTTTTATGAACGTGTCCCCCGCGTGAAAGAGCTTAGAAGGCGTGCCCCAATCGTATGCGAGTATTGTCATGAGAGAAAGGTGAGTAACCTTACGGTGTCAGCTTAGAATCGGTAACCGTATGCTGATCCTTCGCTCTTAAGATCCACTGTAATGATGCTCGGGCCTTGTGTGAGCCACGTCCGGCTGAAAAACAGGCACGTGTTTTTCAAATGACTGATCTGCCCATTAAATCCACGAAACCGCGCGAAAGGGTCATAAACACCTCAACGTGACCTGTTACCCCGACTTAGACTTATCAACAATAATTCCCGAAATCCCCACTTTTAAACTTGAAATTAGATTCGCCAGCTGTCTGGAAATGGCGAGTCGGTTGTATGAAATCTACAAAGATGTATTAGGAAATTAGGGACTGGGACCATTAGGTTTTACTCTGTGATATTTTAGATAACCAGAATCTAATTCTAGCCCTTTCTTACGGTCCAATACAAGGAGGCTAGTCATTGCGGAATTCACCGTTTTGAGTCTAATTATCAGTCTCAGGCTAAGGCTCTCCCGGATATTTGCTATAATGGCGTACAAAGGGAAAATTGTTACCGAATGAAGTATTGTAGTCAGATGCAACAAGTCTGAATCCAGACTGAAATGCTACCGGTAGTTCGGGTGATTTAGTTTTCGTGGACAGTATCCATGCTTCATGGAGGATGAATCTAAGAAATTACTACATAAGTAAGACACTCAAAATTGGGCTAATCCGAGAGCGTATACTCGAATATGATACAAACCTTCTGCCCTCACTACATTGAAAATTCAACACATGCCCCCCAGAAGCGCGGCCCTGGTTGGCTTAGTACGGGTTACGAACTACCGTAGTCTAACTCACCCTGAGCTTGGCAAAAGTGACAAAGAAAGAAAGAAAGAAAGAAAGCACATGGAATACAGGAGCAATGCTGTTTCTAGGCATTTGATGAGGCTCGAGAGTCCTCGCCTAAAGTCTTCAACCCACTATAGACTTTGGCATCTGCAATTTGAGATACTGAGAACAACAGACTTGGCTTATCACTGGTAGGGGTAATTGATAATTTAAGACTGAACAGCCTGCAGGATAGCATCCAACTTTGCATTTGAAAAGAGACCTACTTTATAGCAAACAGTCGATTGAAATCAGGTAACCTCCAGGATTGGGCAGCTATTTACGACAAAATGGGCCTGGAATGACGATTAAGAGATGTTGAATCTCCTAGGTATAACTCGTCGAGGCGAGCCAACTTTACAGCTAGGGAAACGATGCTTGAATAGGTATTTAGGGTGTGCCTGTCGTGACTTGCGGTATTTCTGAGACATATCATCTTGAGCAGAGAAGTTGAGTGATTCATGGCCTGGCGTTGACTCCTAAGAAGTAAGGAATCGTGCCTCACCTTCAACAATCCTAGTTTAATTTCCCTACTCTGTACTCCATACATTCACATCCGCTCTATGCTACGGGGGCATCATTACTTTCGGTCTACTAATAAGACGACATCCCGTCATCCGGCCCAGGTGCTTTCTCCTCAATTGGCCCCGTCGTCCTTGCCCCCGTGTCCTGATTGCTAATACAGTAACGGCTGCCACAAAGACATGCATGATTTTCCGCCCAATATT
This sequence comes from Fusarium newnesense, assembly GCA_013184375.1. Classification (NCBI taxonomy): domain Eukaryota; kingdom Fungi; phylum Ascomycota; class Sordariomycetes; order Hypocreales; family Nectriaceae; genus Fusarium; species Fusarium newnesense. The sequence goes on from JABCJW010000242.1 coordinate 22,984, forward strand.
CCTCTCCATAATTGACAAGGATCCAACTGTTGCACTTGATTTGATGAGTTGCTCGCAGCATCACACGCCATCTTCCTGAGATGTTCCACGATTCAAATTTGCAATTGGACTCGCAAGAATGGTTGACTTTGCGCACCCAGTTTCCCATGTAGCGTGGATATACTTGACACCATGTGACCTCCTTACCACCCGGTGAAAGGTCGTCGCGGGAGAGGTCGGCTGCCCAGCCATCAGTGTAATAGCCAATAGGTGCTAGTTCACCCACCAACTCGCCCAAAAACTCGCCACGCTTGTAGTCAGTTGTTGCCCGAGCTCCCTCGCCCATGTTTCCTGTATCCACAATCGATGGTATCTCCTGGCGGACTTGTTTATGTATACAATTGCACACCGATCTTGGGCAAAAGGCGCACTGCCGGAGATGACCGGGAATCCAGGTCGGATCTTGACCGATAAGGAATCCAGGAGGCCCCTTCCAGTTTGGGTACTTGTCTGGCGTCCAAATATTAGTGGATATCGAGGTCGTGACTTGAAAGCCAGAGCCTTTAAACCATGACTTGTTGGGGAATGGTTGCGCAGGTGACATGTTGCATGTTCTCTTTGCTATTTGTCGGCTACTGGAACTGATTTTTGACGGGTTGATGAGGTCCATGTAACAGTATTTCAGCCTGCCGGATGATCTCTCAAAAAACTGCGGCATACCAGACACCTCTTGACCCCCTAGTGGCCCTCGTAGGAATCGGCCGCCGAAGTAACGAACCTTTGCAGGCTGCGACTCTTTCATCTGGCGGACAAGATCAATCAGCTCTGGTGGAAAGCTTGCTTTCAGCCTCTCGTTTCTAAGACTCTGTAGTATGTATCTACGCTTATCACGAGTAGCTTCGCCATTTGAGATCTTTTTTATTGGTTAGCAGGAAACGCTATGCGTGCAGGAGATTGAAATCATCCGTACCAGGGCATGCATGGATCCACTATGCTGCGTCATAACATGTCTATTCAAGCTTATTTTCCAATCGCCACAAATACCACATTGGCGTCCGTTCAGCTTATAGTTTTCATCAAGCTGCTTGAACTTGACGTTATCTGTGGCTGGTTCATAGGCTTGAATCGATGAAGGTGTTGAGCACATAATGAGAGAAGTGAGAACAAGTCTAGGGCGCTGGTATGCTTTGGAGCGTCTTAATTCGTTGGAGTTATTTAGTCATTACATCTACATCGTCGTCATTATAGGCTTATATGTCTGTCACATGGGTGATCTAGCAACCCTTTTACACGACCAAGTCCGATGGTTGGCTCCAAGGATGATGCGCGGTGGTGTGCTTCAGCATCAAAGCTCACAGATGAGTTCACAGATCAGCTCACAGAATCCATATTATTGCCTGGATCAGCTTGGCAGAGACGAACCCCAGTCCAATTACGGGGCAGCCCCGTTAGCCGAACCTGTACTCTGTAATTTTAGGAGCGGGCCCACAGTTTTGCTAACCTCAATGTGTCTGGAATCCGATCTTAAATTGGACGCGGACTAATTCCGTTGACGAGTGCCTACTTTCCGCAAAAACAGTGATTAGTAACAGAGCTTCTTCATTCTACTATACTAACTGAATAAATTAAGTACCCTGTTGGCCCGTACTAGCCTATTTGAAGAAGCCGATTGGCAGCAAACTTGCACTAAAAATAGCTTGTAACAAGTGTGAGGAGCCACAAGCACTACTGAAGTTATTCAGTTGGTATGGTGATGGTGATACCAGCAACCTCACAAAATACTGGTCAATTGTTGTATGAGAGAAGCAAAGTAAATGATGACCCTACAGCTATATATTTCGTCAGCTGACCAGAGCATATTTCATGCACAAAGTAGCCTATGGAGGAAAAAGAAAAACAAGCCAAAAAGAAACCTAGACGCGAATTCAAGATACTGTATAAATCCAAAATTGCTCCCCTCCTACCCGCATCTTGCCGCCATGCCCTTTTTCCGTCCCTGAACTGTTTATTTAAATGGTAAGAGACCATTTTTGGTCGCCAACGTATAGACGTATCTCTGGGTTAACAGACAGTCTTGCAAGATCGAGGTACTTGATGGCAAGCCAAGATTCGTTGAGGGGATTGCTTGAGTTGCGACGAATTAAATTAAGGATCATTCGGCTCTTCTGCTCTTCTCATGGTGATTTTCCTGTCATGTTTGGGACTTACAGACGGGGGTAGAGGCATGTTGATAGAAGTGATGCTGTTTCGGGGATACTTGAAGAGTGCCTAACCAGAGACGTCTCGTGTGCGTTATCCTTTTTCATCCACATGTCTCCGGTGGAAATAGAGTTGTTTTCTGGATGAAGAGTGAGCATAGTGAGGAAGAGCTGGTGGCATTGGTACTGGAGCGTCAGTCAAGAGATTCGTTGTCGTTTAATTATGGCCGCTATCCAAGACACCCTCATAGGGAAACTAATTTCGCGGAAGACAAGTTTACACTGATGTAGGGCCCGCAAAATCAATATGATTGTTATTTATAAGAATGAATAAGAAATGCCTTTGTGTTCCATCCCTGTACTGGTCGCACCTTCAGACTGCGGCGCAAGGCAATAGCTGCATTATTATCAGAACAACGACATAGGTAGTATAAGCCTGGAGATGCCTCATCTGCTTATGGAGGTATGGAAGAAGGTTGGAAGATGTTCATGTAGGGTATACGGAGACATGTGATCCAGAGGTGAAGGGAGAATCAAGAAGCTTTGAATTCTTGTAACGGGCTTAAGGCTTCCATTCTCAGGTATATCTTGTTCTAGTCTGTTGATGCCGATTCGCCTATTCATGTCGACGCGTTTGAAAACCAGGTATAGAACCAGGTACATCATGGCTTTATTTACAAATGGATCGAAGAAAATACACGGGAATACTGGAAACAGGCTCGTGTATGAAATAGCACAAAATGGGAGGAAAGAATGAGGATCGAACGCTCTTGTACCTCAAACTTGAACTTGACCTTCCCACCCCCCGGAAGACGTATTTCCATTCATCATTTCCCCCTCTTCACCAAGTGAAACCCATAATCCCTTGCCATCTTTTTGTTCTCTACAATGCAAAGGGTACCGACATTCGTCCCAACAATGTGTTGGCCTTATTTGTCGGCCGATTGAGAGGTATCGAATGTCAATTAAATCTTGGCAAGCAGCGCCTGATGCTTTACTATTGAGGCAAAACCGATGTCCATCCCCCAAACAGCGGTTGGTGACGGCAAATCTGTAGGCAGCATTGCATTTGTGACATATCCATTGCCAGGGGGCATCCACTATAGCAAGATGCTCATAAGAAATTTGTTCTACCATGTCGCCGGCACTTTGTAAAAGTAGAAGGAGTTTGGGCTCAATACGGGAAGGTAAGTCACGAGAGGTAGATGAAGTAAAGAACCCTAAAAGAACGTAGTTGAGGACGAAGTGAAAGAAAGAGAAGGAGGTAGGGAAAGCAACGGGATTTATAAGTGATATATCCACTTCCCAAGATTGGTGCTGCCCATATGTGTCAAGTCAATCAAACAGGCTGACAGGAATCCGGATGTGATCTGATAAAGTCGGGAAACTTAATTGTCCCGAAGGCCCAAGAGACAATGACAAGGTTTTCTTCCAGTGCATACAGGAGTAGTTGTGCTAGGGCACATGCATTTTACGAGGCTCCACCTAATCTTCTGCTTAATAAATTCGTTCTTCGGAGATACTAGATGCAGTAATAAAATTCAATAGCTTGATGTTACTGAACGTTAGTGAGTTCCTGAAAAGGTATCTTCTCACGCTGGCAGATCGACATCATGGACCAAGTACATACGCAATCTCTAACGTATCTTTGTTGGCAAAGTTTGCCAAATGATTATACCAGAGTATTATTACAGATTGACAAATTGTACAGTTGCCGAGAAGATGCCATTATGGTATTTCAAATGAATCTCTAACAATGGAGCTGGATATAGCCAGAAAAGTATTTCCGAGATTGTTGCCCATCATTCTGCACAAGGGTCAGCACTTACCCTGTAAATAAATGATGTCATAAACTTCAGATCCAGTTATCTGTGAACCGCCCACGATTCATTATTTTAGAAAATGAAACAAAGAATGGGAAACAGAAGTGTACAGTAGAGATGAACTACCTAATAGTGGAGAATGGCGGCTAACTTTAGGGCGGTAAAGAGTGCTGCATATAGTACTTATTAGACTGGCATTTAAGAAGTATGTATCCCTAATGAACTATTTTCATATTAGATAGAATACTCTGAATACTTTTCAATCCAGACTTGAGCACAGCCTTCTCGGAGAGAGCCTCCATGGCCAGAACATTCCTTTTCTATGTCTTTAAAATATGTAAGACATACTGTTTCATCGACTTTAGACTTACATCCTACCTTTAGGTATGCATCCAGAACTATATCTTTCTGTATCAATTTGTCATCGCCATTAGGTGTAAGCGGCTTTTCCTTGAATTTCTTGCAGAAATCATTGACTGCTTTCTCCCTTATCGCTTGGGAGGCGGTATCTAAGTAATTAGAGTGCTTCGAAGGCCAGCAAGTCCAGTGCTTCGCTAGAGGAGAATGCTTCCCTCCCGATGTGGTAGCTGCCTCGGTTGACTCACTGCCAGCTGAACCAGTGGCCTTCTTTGAGCCTCCTTTTCCTGCGGTCGGGGTCTTGTTACGAGTGGTATCAGTCGCCTGCCCGGTTGGCTTACTATTAGTTGGGCTGCCGGCTTTCTGTGTGCTTGCGGTACTGGTTGCTGTATAATCAGTTGTTGTTCCAGACGCAGCTACAGGTGTATTAGTACTTTCATCTGTTGAAGTAGATAGTGTTGGCTGTTGGGATGGCATTGGGGTGTTTTGGGTTGTCTCCTCTCCGAGTAATAGCAGGGTTTTGGGGCAATTCCCAGACCATTTAGCAGGTTTATTAATGGTCATCTCACTACTATATGGCACTCTGTACGGCACGCCTCTCCCTATCTTATCGGCGTCGATACCTCCATTTATAGTCTCGAATTCCTCTATGCTAACCTGAGGAAGAGCAGGAATAAGGTCATTTATCACAGTCATACCGAAACCTGGTGACCACAGGGCATAATTGACGTTGCAAGCCGCGCTGACAAGAGGATACAGCCAGAGCCAGATTAATGAATTCATGGTTTCTGCTAGTATAGGCGAGCGTGTTCGAAGTTGTTCCAAATGGCAAGCTATATACTGGCGAGTGATGATGTTTTAAGATACAAAACATCGAGACTTACCTAAATATAGCATATGAACGGCCTAGCATAGCTTATAGAAATTAAATTAGAATATCTATCTGAAGAGATCCCGCTACTTCTGAATCGCTTAATCCAACCGCGTATTAGGCCAGTGCGAGGCCTTGCCTACCTTAGCCTCGCGGCCAAGATCTGATATCCACAGGGGTGATTTTCGCTCGTCCTCCTCCGGCCGGTTAGGCCTTTGGGTCTCTACTGGTAAGGCCTGGCTTAGGAGACATTTCAGAGTCAGTGACCCCCGCCACTTGCCATGAATCGGACAAGACCTCATTCTATCATTACCTACTGGCGAAATTTAGGATTTTATCCAAAGTCTCTGCGACCAGCAACAGATATTCTGCAGTATGTACGACAAATCAGGCTGTGTTGTAGATCGATACCGATCTCATTCGGTCTGCTTACAGCATCTAGGATGAGACTCAACCAGATGCTTCTCTCATGCACCAAGGAGCGGAGCGTTACTCACCTAGCGCCGCTTCACTAGCAAAGGATATATGAAAAAACGTGGAGTCATCTGTGTAGGCGCTAAAACCATTCTAATGTCAAGCTAGCACAGATGGCATAGGAGTGACTGCATTACATACCTCGATAAATGAAAACGTGCGCTTTTTGTCTGTTGATTAGGTTTTGCTTGAGTATAACAAAATTTAATATTAATCCTATCCTACCTGAACTTGTTTTATCGTATTCTACCTGATTCTATCTATTACTATTCTGATATGACTCGGATAAACCAGAGCTTCCTTTTTATTAGAGTTAATCTATTTGATAAAATGTAGCACGAGCTTACACCAAACGAACAAGCCTCAATAAGCCTCAAGTCCCCAAACATTGATGGAGCCACATTTGAAACAGGAGACATGTAAAGCTGTTAGGGAGGCAGCATGCTCCAATAAGTATTACGAGAATTAACAAAGCCACAAATGTGTCCGTCGCTTCTTTATCAAGGGAGCTTAAACGCTCTGTCGGGTTATGGTTATCCTTCCCCAAGGCACGCCATTTAAGAACAGTTTACAGGCTCTTACTACTTAAAACCGACTCGCCTTAATGGTTCTCGGGCCATTATCTGTATTACTATTAGCTCTTGAGTCGATAAAAACGCCGTAAGAGGTCTTGGGAATAGTTTCGCACTTATCGTTAGGCATGTCCGTGGACTCTGTCGTGGCGTAACTGTATATTACTGGAAATTACCTGAAAACAGGCCGCAATCCAGTGTTTTCTATGCCTTGTGTTAACGTTACACAGCCTGACAACAGGCCTGGCTGAGTGCTGGTGGGGGTTTTGGAAGAAGATAAACCACTGTCACCTGAAAAACGCCTTACGATCGGCTGATATAGCATTTCCGGCCTAGCTTGGTAGCTTTCAGCCGTAGTCGGAACAAATGACTGGCGGCAGGTTGAGGCGCACTTGCCACATCGTACTGATCCAATACTATCCAATGGATAGGCGGTTCTTACTATATGTGACCGTTGGTTACCTTCCAACTTCCACCGACATCTGGCAAGGATATCGCACTCAATGCAATGCAAAGGCCAGGTGTATGTCAAGTTTGGAGGTGTTTGTCGAGACATGAAGTATGAAGTAACGGTCTAATTGTAAGTTAGATGCAGACACAAGGCAAATGAACAACAGCGAAATGACTGTACTTATAGTCTAATAGTAAGTAATTGAAACACTATATATACAGTTAGTACTTTAAATAGACTGATGCGTATGGTATTGTCTGAAAATAAAGTAGTTATTATGCTTCTTTCGGGGCGTGCGTCACAGGCTATCGGCGCATAGGAAGGCGAGCCAATTATTCAGACTGTCACGGTGGCTACCTGGGTACCGAAATCAATGAGTGCTTGTTGCTGGCGCACAGGAAACAATCAGCTACGGTCAATCGAATTGGTTTGAAGCAAATGAGATCTTGGGGCTGCCTCAGAGGTAAATTCAGAGTTGTAGGGGCGAATATGCTTAATACCATTTGGGTCAGCCGCCTTGTGCGAGTTTGCGGTGTATGACCAGGTGTCGGCTCAGACGTGAGGTCAGGTTTATTAAGATTGCCTTTCGTTGACCTAGATAACCTTGAGTATTAGGCTGACATTGAGGTCTTTCAAGGTCTCTCTTTCGGGCGTAATAGTAGGGTATATAGCCGTTTGATTATTCACAATATCTGGGCCATATGGAACCTTGTGTTCCCAACCGTGCCCTGTTGTATCGGCGTTAATACCTAGATTTTTGTTCTCGAATGCCTTCAGCTCTATGGCTTCTGCGAGCTGGTAATCATTCGCGGCACAGAAAAACAAGGAAATGACCCAGCATCTTCTTCATATATCGTCCCTCTACTCTACTGTGAGCCGACAGAAGGCGGTTCGGTGACTGTCTCATGATCTTTCAAGCAAATTCAATTCGACTATTCTAATCTGCCATTTCAATACATCAATCTCATTATTGCCACCTCCTCCACCCTTAAGAACCAAATCACAAGTCAGACAGCTACCTAATCCTTGCATGGACATATAGCTCTATCAGTCAGTGTTGCGGCAGTACCTTGGCACCCAAGGTTACCAACAAACGCATGATGTGGAACCCACCGACCCTAAACATTAGTCGGCAGGTTTAGGTCGGGTTGTGATACTTTGCCCCCAGGTTTGCATTGTTACTCCTAGCCCCGTCTGCTGGTTCCCGATCGGTTCTTCCAAATGCTCAAGGCGGCCGCCATTGCGACGCACAATAGGACAAACAATACTGCAATAAAAAAGACGGTACACCAGGTTGGTGATATCGAAGCTCTCCAAAGAATCAGACCTGCGACGAATTGTGCAGCGGCTATGTACGTCATGAAGCTTGGTGCCCATAGTAAAATCGGAGTTCCACCAGTAATGGTGGCGAAGTCTTTTTCAAACCTATCTTCATACGCAAGGGACAATAATGTAGCCACTACAAGCTCCATAGTGGATGATATGGTTGCGCCTACAAAAAAGCTCGTGGCCGCGAGTAGGGAGACCTTGTCTTCGTCTACTTTTGCGCCTTCAAATATTACCGTAACAAGACTCATAGCGCCTACAAGAGCGGAGATACCGTTAACGATGTTGAAGTCAGCAAGAAGCTTGCAAGGATTTTGATGCGATTTCTCAGACATTATTGATTCCTTTCAGTGAACTTGGTGTGTCAATTAAAGTCCCAATGTTGCAAAATGGCGGTTGTCCGTTATATATGACTTTGTCATCTATTAAGTAACGTTGAAAAAGCAGCTCAATTTAAAATAGCATCTGGCTGGCAAAATTAAGATCAAATAATGGAGAAGTAGTTAATTCTCACATTGACTTTTGCCTAAAATAGCAAATCGTAAGCAGTATACAGATAATTGATCCTGGAATTGACCATACTTCAGCAAATAGACAGAGAACGGGCAGAGAAAAAAAGATAAAAATAAAGTAAGACAGTATATTTCGGGAAGATAGTTAATCAAGGACGGGCTGTAGATTTGGATATAAAGCATATGCTATGCCAATATTTTAGCATCGGAGATGACACAATATACCATTCATCTACCTTAGTCCTTATCTTTTCAGTACAGTATGGCGTCTAAAATATTTCAGATTCTTAGAGGCATGTTCCAAAAGACAGCACTTAATCCTTCGTCTCAGGGATATGTCAGACTTGGCAGCGAAGGTATCGAAACCCAACAAAGTAGTCCTGGCCCATTTACTTCCACGGGATCCAAACTTGTTCATCGTTAACAGGATATCATACTGGCCTGGAAAACTTTCGTTTGAGAGTGAAGACTTAGACCCCCTTTATTCCATACGCTGTGTCTCATGGTCGATAATATTGCATTGTACATAAGCTGTCTATGTCCTCCAGAGGTTGGTCCGATCTTTGGGCCATGCAAATTATTGATAGGTGGGTAGGAATCATTCATATAGTGGCTGCCTTGTTGATATGAGTATCTACTTAAACATGGTCCCGGAGCTTACGCCAACTATAAATTACTTAGATTTAATAGTGTTTAGGAACGTAGAAAAAAACACAACTCGATCACTTGTGGGACTTACTTTTTCATATAAGCTTTATAAACAAATATTACGTTGATATGCAAGAATAAAAGCCTATTCAAATTCTCCCCAAAGGGTACTTCTCTTTCTTGAACCGTGGATGAAACGAACTACAACTCTTGGCTCTTTCCAAGTCATGTGGAACCTCAAATCGTAAACCCATTTGACTGTTTTGGCAATAATAGTCCTTGACTCCATATATACAAAATTTGTGCGGCCCCAGCTCGTACCTGGAGACACTGGCCAGCGAGAGTATATGTGACAGTGGCTGGTGGGGAATAAGGCTACATCTTGGCTGATTCTTCAAACGTGTCCATGTTGCGTTGTCGGCGAAACAAATAGGTCCTCTGGACCATTCCTGTGGTTATCTGTCTCTGAATGGCACGAACCTAGTTGAACTTGGCGACAGTAATGAACACTGGCAGCTTCCTCTTTTACAAGATGTTCGCAGCAGACCTCGGGACATGGTACCCACTTTATATTCTCGTAGAGTATTGTAGTGGAGCAATGTTCAGGGAGGACTAGAAGCAGGGAGACCTTCATACATCTAATATACCCCCACTACGGCTGGGACTCTATCGAAGGAAGACTAGCAATGACTTCTGAGGAACAGCTCAAGTACTATTCGTTAATCATTACCTGCTTTGAATGACAAAGTGAGGACTATGCGAACAAATAATTTATGGGAAATCCACGATACGCAACCACTGCCCACCTAGGTAAGCGCTTTTGGGTGGTTCATAGGTATACTAGGGAGCCATGCATTGTTGACTAACCATTTCCGTGTACCTAGGCGCTACGGCAACGCAGCCCCGGTTTTAAACAGAATGGCCATAAAGAGGGAATGCCAATCAACCAGTCTAACTAACGCTGCTGAGATGAAATCTTCCTACTATGCCTATGTATGAGCCACAATACTGCATATAATGGAGCCCGTATTATTTCTGCAGACTGAAACAATAAAGTAGAATACGAGTCTAACTTTGATTCTATTGAGTAATTCACTGTGGGAACTGTGGAAACATCATTCCTTGTAATTTTACAATATTATAACAAGTTTAATATGGCTGGTAACTTCTCTAGTCAGGATACAGCTTGACGGAACGATAATAATGCCGTCAGAGGGTGATATAATACTTCCTTCCTCTGTTCCTGAGATTTACTTTGGCCTACCTGCGCAGTATTATCCTTGCTTTCTCCCCTTTGCTTTCCGTCCAGTTCTAATTGGATGCAAACTTGGTGTCTGAGGTATACTTAAAACTCCTACGCTTATGGTTCAGTGCTGAAAAACTTCCAGCGTCATATAAAATGCATCAAAAACCAAACAAACTACGAGTCCTAACGTGCAAAGCCAAAGGGACCATGCATATAGTTCGAGCCTTTCCCACCATTTCTCGACAACCAAAGGGAGCAAGCACTTCTTTGGAAGCTGGAGGACTCCAATATCTCAGAGGGGAGCTAAAATGCCAATGCGGTTCTCCGGGGCGCAAATCATCGGACCTCCCCAAGGTGACAGAGCATTGGGCATCGATGATGGAGTTGTGACGATGAACACAGAGCACCATCACTTACCTGATGGGAAGCATATTTGACATACCTCCTAGGTTGCAAAGGGAAATATTCGAGGTTGTATTAAGGGTCAAACTGTAGATCAAATGGGAGATAGTATGCCGAAGAATATCGAACTATCCCGCAAGTCCATTTTCATAAAAAGAACTTAGTCCAATCCGGTACCCTACCTCTCTTTATGGACGCAAGGAGTAATTTCATAAGTGACAATGTGGAACACGGGACATTATAAATAATTGGACTAATGAGTCTCTACTCTTCTCTGACTAGCTCCGCGTACCTGCGGGCGCTCCGACAGCGAAGTGCTTTTCCAAATTTGACCATAACGAAGAAGGCAGAACAAGTGATCAGTCCAATAAGCGCGGCTGATATAAAACAATTCTGGTAACCCATATTGGTAACCCAAGGAGTGATACTGTAGCCATATCTCAGTTCAGTGCTCGAGATTTTCGCTCACGGGGAATAATATGAACTTACCCATAGCTGATGGCAAAAGACATAGTGTTGCGAATCAGGATGATAGAAACAATCGCGTTGCCCGCGAGACCATGGTAGCAGTCAATCAAGTAGTTGATACTGATTGTCAGACCAACCGCGCATGCTGCTGCCAATGCACCCATAGCAAGGATCAAAAAGAACCAATGGATTCCTTGTTGAGCCCCAACACCCCAGAGGAGCAAGGACGTTGGAACAAGCACAACGCAAATCATGAGTGGCCACAGGCGATGCTCGGCTTCCATAATCCCATTATTTCGGCGTGCCAGTTTGATGGTCAACCAGTCGCTCATTCTTCCCGACACCAATGATCCAACAACAGTGCCGAAGCAACAAGAGAGATAGCTCAAACCCACCATCGAAGGTTTGAAGTTGTACCCCGAGCCTGAAAGAACGATGGATGCTGTAGCATTAGTGACATTGAACCAGATGAGGTAAGAGCCATATGAGAACCCGGCAAAGCAGATGACGGGCCAGCCAAGGTACTCGAGGCAGCGCCAGGCTTGCTTGCTCATCCTTTGGTCCGGTGAGCATGGTCGCCTTTCTGTATGGCTTTCTATTGCATGTTGGCTGCGGACGCCAGAGGGTCCTTCCTCAGCCTCACTATTCTTATCATTGTGTGGGGGCGATAATGATTCTTGCCGGCTGTTTGAGACCTGGAGGTCTCTGCTATAGTTCGTTTCTTCCATGAATATGAAAAGGAACACAAACACAAACGCCAGGAATATGGCAGGCCAGTAGAATACCCACTGCCATCCTTGGTACTCGGCGATGAAGCCAGAAATGACAGGTGCGAAGTAGTTGCTGCCTGTTAGGGCCAAGGCGTAGACGCCCATATAAGTACCACGCTGATGGGTGAAATACTAGCATATTGTGAGAATAGCAAAGCGAACCTATAACGGAAAGAACTTACGATATCAGTGACGCAGACTTCGGGTAGGGCTTCGATGGGCGCAACAAAGAAGCCTTGAATGATACACTTCGCTATCCATTGTTCATTACTCGATATATAAGCGCTAACCCCCATCAGTTGGATTCATCATTGCCGTCGCGATCCAATTTGTAGTTACCTCCAAACACTTGTGCCCTATATTTCAACATTAGCCCTTTTTGTCTGATTGTCAAACTAAGTGCAGCGTCTTTACAATAGCTCCTAGGGTTGAGATGAGGAATGTGGGCCGTTTGCCATAACGCAGCGAGAAGGGCCGCCAGAACAGCAGCCCCCAACCCAAAAGCAAGAACATGTAGCCAGTTCCTTCATTTAGTGTCGCAATAGAGATCTTAGACTGACGCGCAAGAGGCACAAGCACAGAGTAGACCGTAGCCAACGACATGCCTGCAAACCAGGTATACCTCGAAGGGTAAGCCTTTATAAGACCAAATTATGTATGGAATGACACTCACAAGCTCTGACAGATCATAGAAATTGTCTTTCGCCAAGGAGACCAATTAAGAGGATCGTTTGGATCATTGGAAGGCGCCGGATTTAAGACAATATCGCCCTCAACATCGCATGCATGTCGAATGTGATGAACGTCGACCAGATCGATCGTACCAGGAATCAATTCGGACTCAGGCATAATGGCGACGTTGGTGAGGTTTATGGTAGTCAAGAAATTAGATGCTGTACTAAAGGTTGAATCTGCTGAGTATCTATAAAAGAAATTCCCAGGCTGTAGTACATCTAGAAAGAAATGCCGTCTACTGTCTTTTATATTGTTCCGTCACTTTGTCTCCTCGTTCAAACTTGTTCTAGTCGCTTGGGATGACACTGGAGGATGATATCGATTAAAGGGAGCGGCTTTCGCACTAGCAAGGAAATTATCTCCCAAAGGCAGTAAAAGAAAAGCGATTACTGGTCTTCCCAACAACGCCGTTTGCATGCGTCGGAACTTAATTCACTGAGACTTTCACTATCAGCTGTGACTCATGTATCCACATAATTCTCAAGCAGCCTTACTGGTCATAGTGGGTGTGAGTGTGAATTATTTTTCATTAGCAGCATGCTCTCGAGTGCGAAGCAAGGCAACACCAGCTATAAAGATTGACATCTCGTCTAGATGCATCTGGTTCGATGGATGAACCAGAAACGTATTTTTGTTTTTTGTTCTTCGTGTTTTTCGCTATATTCTCTGCATCATAGATGTCACTTCTGAGCTCTGAGCCCTCTTTCCCCGTGAGGCCTGAAGTCAAAGCTCACAAGTGAAGACACACCAATTGCATCAGTTAGGACTGCCCCAAGCATCAAGCACAGCTATCTACTTTCAGCAGATATGCCTTCAGACCTTCCAGTTCTACAGGTGAAAGGCGTCCCTCGTGGCACTCCTGCGTTCGAAGCTCAGAAAGCTATCCTTTTGCAAGGTTTCGCGCTGAAAGTGCCTAGAGAATTCCGCCTTCCTTTGTGTGTTATCCAAAATGCACCTAAAAATGTCACAGAGATCCCGACCAAATGCGGCATCCTGTCACTTGAAGAGATCGAAATCACAGAGATGCATGATGCCGTTAGCCTTCTCGAAGCCATTGCTAGCCGCCGGTACACGGCAGTAGCAGTAACTCGGGCTTTTTGCAAGCGGGCCATCATTGCGCACCAGCTCACCTGCTGTCTGACCCAGTGGTTCATGGAAGAGGCAATTGATCAGGCCCAGAAGCTAGACACCTATTACAATGAGCATGGGAAACCCTTTGGCCCCCTTCATGGCCTACCTATCAGTATCAAGGATCACATCCAAGTTGCTGGAGCATCTTCTTCTCAGGGTTGTATTATCAGCATCAGTCGAGACAACCAAGACTCCGATATTGTTGCAATCTTGCGCCGCCAAGGTGCTGTCATCTACTGCAAGACCAACCAACCGCAATCTATGATGCATCTTGAAAGCGATTCGCATTGGGGAAGGGTCTTGAACCCTTTCAATGTCCATCTGTCCGCTGGGGGTTCAACAGGTGGCGAGGCGGCTTTGATCGCCATGAAGGCTTCTGTGCTCGGGATCGGCACTGACATCGGTGGCAGTATCCGAGGGCCATCTGCCTTCTGTGGCATCTATGGCTTCAAGACGACATCAAATACTTTACCAATGACTGGATACATCAAAGGCACTCCACCTCCAGCTCTGTTGAACATCCCTCTCTCAACTGGACCTATGTGTCGTTCTTTGAGAGACATGGACCTGTTCATGAAATGTGTCCTTTCTGCTAAACCACATTTGTTGGATCCAAATGTCATTCCTTCCCCATGGACTGGCCTTGGGACACCGTTACATCGACGCCTAAAGGTTGGCATCATCAGCAACGATGGCTTCATCGAGCCGCAACCTCCCGTAAAGAGGGCCGTGTCTTGGGTCAAAAGTGCGCTCTCCAACAGCAAGTTTGCGGGTCTCGGCGAGGTAAAAGACTTCAAAGTCTTGGGCGCCGCGGAAGCTTGGAACCAGGTTTTGAGGCTCTACTGCCCTGATGGTGGTCAACTTACCAAAGAAGGCATTTCGTCCTCAGGTGAACCAATCCATCCTCTCACAGAATGGATCCTTAAGGACGCAGAACCCTTCGGGATGCTCACAGCCCTAGATCTTACTCTTCTGCATAAGCAAAGAGACGATTTTCGACTTGCCTTTGCCAAAAGTTGGAACGACCAAGATGTGGATGTCGTTATCGGCCCGTCGTTCGTCGGTCCAGCTTGTGCCCACGACACTGCGTTCTACTGGTCCTACACGTCGCTCTACAACATTGTCGATTACCCTGGGGTAGTCATTCCCACGCCCATCCGGGCTGAATCTGGGGAGCAATACGACAAAGACTATATACCATTAAGCGATGCTTGTCTACGAGTCAAGAAGCTCTGGGAGGGTGGTAATTTCGTGGGTGCTCCCGTGAATTTGCAGGTTGTGGCACGGAGGCATCACGATAATGAGCTTTTTGGCGCACTTCAGGTTTTGAAACATATCCTAGATTTGCCTTGAATGTGCTGGCGCCTGGGAATGGTTGCCGCACATGACGAAAAGGACCATGTATTAGATAGACCAAGTTTCTACCCTGATCAATGTCCGGGAATTTAGTCGTATATCATGAGTGTCTCCGTGGTTTTGAAACGCCAGTGCAGACTCATATTTGTTGTCACGTCTTGGCCTGATCTCGGACAATTGTCGCACCTATGGCGCCCGGAATTCGATGCGCTTCATGGATGTACGCTGGAAAATCCAAGTAGAAACGTAGAGGTTATCTATTGTAAACATTAATAGGGATATGTTAAATTATAGACTGATAAATTATTTTAACTATACAACAGCTTTATTTTGTTGTATTTCTTGCATTCTGCTACCCCTACCCTAGACACTTGATGTGTATCGAATACGAACGTACTCCACTACCCTAAACCCTCAAGATTCTTACCTAGCTTTAGCCCCATTGGCTACCGATAACATATTGTTCCATTCAGCCACGGTCGACTGTAGATGATTGTCCGGTTGTAGGATTCGATTTGCCAAATCATCAATCGTATCTGAACGGAACAGGCGGCCAATGCTGACAGCGACGTCGATTAAGCATGAGTTCTCCAGTCCCCTTGGCGTGTATTTCTGCATGTACACGCTATCGAAAATAAGCCAAAACACGGCCGCTTTGGTGTTCTCCTTCGCCCTTTCATACATAGCCCTAACAGCAGGACCATATGGTTGGGATTCGGAGAAGAAACGGCGCCCAAGGCCGTCTACTACAAAGGAAAATGGCTTGGATATGGCAAACATGGCTTCCGTTACTTTTCCTTCCGCGAAGTCGATTCTGGTAGGAATGCCCCAGACCTGGTCGAGTTGCGCACTGCCAGCGCCAAGCCTTTCGCCGACTTCAAGCGCAGCACCAACGTCGCCGCGCGCAGCAAGACTCCAATCTACCGTGGTAACCATCTTCGCTCCTGCGACCTCGCCAGGTGCTATACGGAGGTAGCTATTTCGCATCACCTGGTTCTGAGAGAACCCTCCTGTGGCCAGTATCACACCTAGTGATGCATGGATATCGACTGATTCATGGCTACGCTCACATTGGACTTTCGCTCCGGTGACTCGGCCCTCCGCCTTGGGGGACAAGAGCTCTTGTAGCTCACATCGGGTCAAGATACTCACGTTACCATGTTTCCTACAGATATTGAGGAGCTGAGCGATGAGCGATTGACCCATGGACGTTGGTCTCCTCATGCATTGAATGGAGGCCGTGCTCTCAGTAGGGCGGCTTGTAGGGGAAATAGGCTTTGTTGAGATGAAAAGGTCTTGAAATCGGGGAATGACAGGCATTTTGCCCTGCGCCGGAAGGTATTTCAACCAGTCTTCCAGGGTTGCTGCATCGAAGACTTCGGGGTCCAAGGTCCGGCCGTGCTCAACTGCACCTTCCATATGAGGGTGGTAGTCGGGGATCTTGGACGGCGATGGCATCCATAGAAAGCCCTGACCCCTGAAATATCTCATCATCTCAGGCCCCTGCGTCAGGAAGGCCTTCAACCATCTGTTCCGCAGAGCTTGACGGGCAGTGTCTTCGGCTAGAGCTGGTCTCGTAGCCTTCTCCACAGCATTGATGTAACATTCGGCTTGCTCTGTGCTATCCTCGATGCCAAGTTCTTGCATATAGTGATTGTTGGGTATCCACATACATCCGCCGGACCCAATAGTAGTACCACCAACATGGTCCTCCTTCTCAATGACGATGACCCTACGCCCTCCATCTTGCACAGCTGCCGCCGCGGCCAGGCCTGCAGCGCCGGCGCCTATAACGAGAATGTCGCATTCAAAGACCGCGCTCGCGTCAAGATTATGCGTTCCGCCACACCCAAAGACTTGCTGAACTATAGAGCACATGATCCGTGTGTTGCGTGATGATATGTGACTGTTTTATGTGTAATTGTTGGCAACAAAATGGTGTCAGTAAGATGTTTTTCTTTTCCTACGCCGAAGAAAGGTGATCTTGGCGACAGAAACAAGCCTCTTATAGAGTGCCTCAAGAAGATAAAGAATACAGGCAAAGAGTATCAGGAAAACTACATAAGTATGATCGGCTGGATGGGTCACTCTGGGTGGTGACTTGTGTTTCGACTGGGCCATGTTTACATCAACGATTTGAGGGCTACGCAGTGAAACGCTGGCGTTTTTCAAACGCTCTGGAATGCTTTTCACGGTTTTAAAGGCTGACTACTCCAAGGGTGCTAGCTAAATCTGGAATTGTGTAGTAAGATTTTACACGTATCAATCTAGCGTGTAAGATATAAGGTATAACGGATGGACGTCAGGGTGGCAGGACTGTCACAGTCTACGTTTATTTGGTCCATTTGTGTATTCACAGACGTCTTGTACAGAAATGGCGCCCTGTCCTGGCGATTCTGTTGTTACATGTGTGATCTTGGGTCTAATCTAGCTGATATCATACGCTAAATCTATGAACCACGCTCAATTCTCCCACTTATAAATAGGATGTTTCTCCTATTTACTGTTGGAGTTGAGCTAAGTGCCTAGACTCTGAGAAAGGAGTTTTTTTCACAGTGAAATGCGGCTCGACCGACCCCGCCACGACATTTCTGATTATCCTAAGATGATATTCAGTTGCAGCTTACATGTGTATCTTCTCAAGGAAAAGCTTCTTTCCATTTCCCCGGCTAAACACAATCACAAGTTCCCCTAATAGTGCTGCGTTTCAAGGGTCGAAGCTATTATAGGAACACGCATCACATTGATCTCATGTTAATGACCCAACATGCACAATATACAACTCCTGTTCACTGGCTACAAAAATAGCGTACCCTTACGTGCTGCGGCATACAGATTAGGTTGAGAACCTTGCCAAGGTAAAAGCGCTGAATTCCACGAGAAAAGGCAACTGCTAGGTGTTCAACAGAAAATAAAGTCAAGTATTATGCTATAGTTGTAAACGCTTTGCCACAACTGGCATTTAGACTAATGATTCCTTCTATATTGGAAAGCATCGGGCGACACTATAAATCGTGCCCAGTCACTCCCAATACCTGCTAACTCGGGTTCGTGCTTTCTATCCTCCCCCATTTGCCCTATTTGCGGCTTTTCAATATGCACTACCGAGAAATGGTCGTACTCGCACTGACGAGCATTGCCATGGCAAACGAGGCTCCTCACCAGACGTCAGTGTTTGCCTCTCATATCCACTCTGGCATGTTCTAATCAACCTCAGTAGTAACCAAGGGTCGTTTGATAAACCCACCCTTACTCTAGATTCGACTAGCCCCAGGCTCACTGCAGCGCCTAAAGTTCGCTTCGAACGTGACCTCGAGAGCTTCCTCTCTTCCATTGCCAATATTGCGGATAAAGCGAATGAGAAGGGTAGCAGCCTCCTGGATCGTGGCGAAACGCTGATCAAGGATAAGGCGTCAACCATAGGCACGGCTTTTGATGGAACAGAAACCTTGATCGCGGGGAAGCTGGATGAAGTAAAGTCTCGAGTCATGAGCGCTATGGGTGAGGTTGTAACACATATAAGTGAACCTGGCGACTGGGGGCGCGACAGTGACAGTAGCGCAGCTAGTCTAGACGTCCAGCGAAGTGTCGGCGCAGCTGCCGCTGTTCTGTGCGCTATACTCATCGGTTTCATCGCCACTTAAGCTTAGTCACGACTGTTATTGAGGCTAACTAATTTCTTTGACGATGTTGGAGCTCGCTTTTTTATCATGTAGAATATGCAGGCTCTTTATGTGAGCTTGCATGCCACCTCGTCGTTATAAAGGTCTACAAACCTGCTTTAGTGGAGGTTCACAGAGAACTAGACCACTATCAGTGTAATTAGCGTTCCGTATCGTATTCATGTATGGCTGTATGTATGCTAGAATAGAGCTATCTTATTATCAAGTCCCTAGGTCCTGAAAATTCAACTATTCTAACGTATTGCCGGCCCAACATCATATCGAGGATAGCCGGAGGATAACCACTTATGTCCATGCGCAAGTATAGTAGTTTGGCAGTTGACGTAGCGCTGGGGTCGTGGAATTTCACTTTCGGCTCAGGTCGATGCAGTATTGGTAGTCCACCAACGGTCACAGACCAATCAGAGTTAGATCACTTCACAAGCAGGATCACGACGCTCTAGGAACTACCATGATCCAACTAGGTCAATGATCCTCCCGGATCACCTTTAGTATATACACCACATTCATTAGCACTGTCATAGAACCTAGCTCACCAGCTATCAATAAGACTCCTCTACATCATCAAGCCTAACACGCATTACTCGATCATTAAGGAACGTGACAGCCAACGATCGCTCAGACTTTCCCCTACTAATCTACCAACATAAACCTGGCACGGACTTGTTTATCCCTTGGAAAAACCACAACCGCCACAAAAACACATTATCGCATGAATCAAAGGTTGGCGCTTTTCTAAAAATTACTAAGGGATCACTGTACTATTACCTCAACAGCGTCGTCAGTATTAAACTTACGCTTAACCGAGCTTTTCCAAGAAATTTATCAGTGCTAGGTATACAGAGGGCTATATGTATTAGGCTTGGCATCGCGATCACTACGGGAATTACGAAAAAGTGCCAACCCATCCTCCCTCCTAATCATGACGTTTATGGAAATCTAAGAGAACATATTCCTGTTACTCACGAAACTATCTAGTAAGGCATGGTAGCAGTTCTGCCGAGTTAAGATGCTAGAATACAGAATCTCTGGAAAGAGCGTTTTACAAGACGTCCAAGAACCTTCTGCGCGGATTGAAGCTGCCCCTACGTTTGTTATTCTCTGCTAAGTTAAACCAACCATGGTGTTACTTTGCAGCATAACACTGCCGAATTGTCCCAATGGATTACTGGTAGTTCAAGCTGCTCGCACCGATCTACATGGTATTAGGCACCCTCAGGACTTAAAGTCATACGACTTACCCGGGACCTGTTCCATTTTATCACTCCTCATGATCGGATCGGTGGACTATCTCCCTTATTCAGACAGTCCTGTGATAGTTAAGCTTAGAGGTAAGGATGATCAAGTCGCAACTTACTACTTGGACCTTCTTGGTCACCTACTACAGTATATTTGCTTGTACGGTGATACCTTGGGTGTCCTTGTCATCGTAGAATACAAAGGATGGCCAATGTCTTGTAGCTGCAAGTGTACGTACTTCGTCTTTCGAATTATTCGATGAGACAATAATAGTATCCCTGATCGAGGGTTCATTCCTTTCTATACAACCCCCAGTCTCCGACAGGCCGAGCAGATTAGGGCTCCATGATGTGCTGTTACAACATAGATATCCGAAGGACATGGGATCCCAAAGTTCAACACCACTATTTTCACCGCTATATTGTGAGACCTTACCGCTGTCTGGTGAATCGAGCCACAATGCTTGTTTCTCTTTAGGGCATACAATGTAATTGTAGATTGTCCCTTTTGTTGGCTTTTTATCAGCCTTGCCGCCATGTTCCTGGATTTTCTGCCCAGACCGTTGAATATCTTGCTCCGATAAAACGCAATTTGGTAAGAGAAATGACTTGCCGTCTAAAGGGAAAGGAGGTCTAGATGAGTCCATTATACGCCGATGTATATTCTCAAAGATGGTAGGTGGCTGGCTGACCCTGGGAGCAGCCTTGAGCTATTTATGAATAGGAGGTGCGCCAGGTACGATGCTGTATGCCGCGTTGGCAGTCAGAAGTGCTCTGGACTTTATCTTTCTTCTATCTATAGTTAGTATTCTTACTAAATATATAATATATTTCTCTTGTCATGAATAGTAATTCTGCGTAACTTTAAGCATCCCGTTATCTTTGTTATTGCATCCATGACTACTCATGTGCCCTATAACATATATATTCCTCCTTAACCAGGTCATAAGCTTGGACGTTTCTCAGTCACTTCCTACATAGTTCGTGGGTGCTTTGTGCATTTAAAATATATGTGATTAATGGCCCTGACGATTACTGATATGGTTTCTGACATGGCCGTATTTATCGCAGAAATGGCCAGGAAATTGGTTTAAATTACTATGATTACTTCTATGCATAGTGCAGAATATGGCCATAGTTAGCTGACAAGCACTATCCGAGGTTCAGTGTTATTAGGCATACTTTCTCCGATACTCAGCTTGTAGTGTTTAATATAGAGCTTGCCATAGAAATGGCCCAGATAAACCTTCACAGGTGATAGAAAAGAGCGGGCTTGGAAGGAGAAGCATGGTATGAAATAAGATATTTCGCAGCTCCAAAATGGCTCTGTTCCAATAACCCTAACCCTAACCCTATGCCATGGCCGAATCCAATGTTAAGGGCGAAGCGCCTAAGTAAAGGCTAACTACATCCGCTCTCAATTAGTCCAATCCTTACAACGTCTGAAAGTCCTCGCAGCCGTGTATTATATACAGAAATTCTCAGGCTATATCCTATTAGCTCTAATAATTTTGTCGGATTCATATTGCACTCTACATACAATTCCTTTCGCCGCGCTTCTATTTAAGCGTAAACGTACTTGGTCCATTACCAATTGATTCGTCGCAGGTGTAGTACTATACCTATCCATCGACGAAGCTCACTTGACCACTCTCACATCAATGACTGCTAATCGCATAGCTTGTAGATGAAGTCCTTGATCTTTTATGAGGCTTCGCTGGTATAATACCTTCCAGGAACTTATTTCGTTTTCGAATCCTGCCTAGTTTCATCGCCAGTCCAGATATAGTCATAGGCTTCCAGTATTTTGCATACCCGGCTTGAATCAACTTCCACTTCTCATTTTTCAGCCTTAATTCAACAATGTATCTTTCATCGGGCGGCAAAAAGCTCAGGTCAATGATCTCCGTGCCAAAGCTAGTGCTTTCAGGCAGATATGGTAAGCTGGATTGATGTTGCAAGGCATCCTGGGTAGAGGCGAAAGGAGCTGTCTCCCAAACCGTCTGGTGAGGGAGAGTATAGCAGCTAGCATACTCTTGGGAGTCGGGAAACCAGTAATTGGCTTCCCAAAGGCTCCAAGGGTTCCAAGGGTTCCAAGGGTCCCAGAACGGCCAGTAGTATAGGCGGGGATCCGGCACAGAACCATGATTTGGATATGGAGAGAAAGAAGAATCGGCGGAGGGCGTAGAGACATCCGAAGTCGGCAAGAACGCTATGTCTGTGAAGTCCTGAGATGCAGATACTGGAGTACTGGCAACAGAATCCAAATAGAATGGCGGGAGTAGGCTTGATGCTGAAGTCTGAAATGCGTGGGAATGTGGATACATAGACTGCGAATAATGCCCCGAGGAATTATAAGCCATTTTAAAATGAAGTGAAAGTGTGACACAATATGCCAATGCTTCAAAAAAAATAACGTGAATTTGTTTAACAGTTCATTGATTGGGTTTTGAAACTTTGTTTGACACATCCTTTGCGGACCTGGGATGTGTGTTATATCCTCTCCCCGGCCAAGGGACCACCAACATGTTGCTTGGTAGGAACCCTTGAGTAACCTCGTAGTTTTGCTCAACTTCAAGCATCAACAAGTTCCACTAGCCTGAGACCTTCCGGATTTTGGAGCATTCCGGGCTCTTGCCTACCGCAGCACTTCACAGATACTAGTCGTATCAGGAAAGGCTATCCACTTAAATAAGCTCAGATTTCACAGAGCCTCGACGATCTAACAGAATGGCCATGTTGGAGCAAACGCTCTAGAACAAGGCGGCAAGATAGAAAGCAGCAACTCCATAACACCCTTTAGTATTATGATAGACCAGAAACACTGATGCTAATTTTTATAAAAGTGACATTGACTCATTATACACCACCACTATACTTTTGTTCCTATCATTTCGCACCATACATCGCATAGGTCACATGACGAGTCCGGAATGCGAACAGGTTGGGAATTAGGCAAAAAAACAACGCAAGGCCAAGTGATCCAATCAATGAATTCTCCACATTTTAGGACCTTTTTAGCCGTGTGAACTCAACGGTGAACTTACAGTGAACTCACAGTGAACTCACTCTGAGCTTGCAGTGAGCTAAAGTGAACTCGAAGTGAACTCACTCTAAACTCACAGTAAGCTAAAGTGGGGCTTCCTCTTATCCCTGGGAGATATCTTGACCTTAATGATGTCAGGTACCTGCGGTAGGAGCATGGTTCGGAATCAGGTTATGGCGTATCTCATACTATGACTAAGTCGCAGAAAGTCTTTGTAACCACGGGTCAAACGGGTTGGTGAGCATCTAGAGCCTACTGCCTAAGTAGATTAATTTAACACAGCTCTGTATCTTTCGATACTGCATAAAACAGTACCAATACTTAGAACGGCATAATAGAAGTCAAAAGAAGAACAGAAAATGTCGCTTAAGTCCATCGTTTTAATACGCCTCACATGCCAAGATTCCAATACGAACGGGATGCGGTATAAGAGCCTGGCGATGCTCAATCAGAAGCGATATCAAGCCTTGAAGAAAATTGATAAACGGTAAGAAAGTGTTGGTTGCATCCTCATCTGCATTTTCCGAAACCTCTTCCCACGTAGCCTCTTCTCTTGACAAGCGGCGCCAATCTTTATAGTCGACTTCTACAAGTCGATACCGATCCATCTTGAAAACATGCATGTCGGCCTTGGCGTTTGCTGTCTTTATTGAATGCACCCAATGCTTTCGTTTGATGTTGTAGTTGACTATCCATATTGTCTCTAGATTGCCAGCCCTTACGCCTTGTAAGGCGCATGAACACAGAAAGTTCAGAATGTCGGTGGATGGGCATATCCTCCTGTTGGAGAACCAGTCGGCGTGATACTCCCAGCCAATGTGCCGCATCCCGAGACCCCAATTCCCCAAGTAAGCATCTGGTCTATTCTTGCATGGCGTCAGGGACGTCGGTTCGAGAGGATGTAGCTGAAAGATGACGAGGTCATCTGGAGCGCCCACGATATGTGAATGTTCCCTTGAATCAATTTCTCTAGAAGTCAACGAATGTGACATTTTGTGTCCCATGGTCATCCAAATTGAGCCTTGTTGGAACAGGGCGCAAGCGCCACTCTGCCTCTGCCTCTCCTCGAGACAAGCGGCGTAACGGGACTCTCTGCATGTCTTCCGAAGCTTCAGAGAGGTTACGTACGAAGAAGGGTTACCACCTAAATGCGACTCCGTTTCTTTCCTTGAATCGCTAGAGGTGTTTGGGAAAGGACTGACAGGCCATGTTGGGGGCATGAGGTAGTGATCCTTTGGCCAGTTACTCAACAGAATGCCATAGCGATTCACTCGAGCTTTGCTGGCATTTAAAAGACGAAAGAAGTGAACTCCGGGGCTTTCCGGCAGCAGAGCATATCTCCAGATCCTGATCCTCAGCTCGGGGGGAAGTTTCTTAAACAGAACGAAGTCTTCAGGCATTTTGGTTAAGATAAATGGTTGGGACTTTCATGCTGGTAGAGCACTAGGGAGACTGTATCAACCTTATACTTATTATCTACAGCTGCTCTCACCTCCACCAAATCGAGATATCGGAGAGATAGAAAACCTGGTTGGTCTATTCTGGGGTACAGGGATATGCCAGTGGTTCAACCCTTGTGAAACTTGTCTACTGATATAGTTAAGACGGCGTGCTGAATGCCAGCCCTTATACAGTGGGATGCAATAAGTTTGAATCCAGGCTGAAGTACCAGCTGTTATAATCAAGCTCCGTATACAGAGCTTTAGCTTGATAAAGTAAGTGCTAAGCTGTATCAGGCAAAAAGCTATCCCGATTGAGGTATTGCTACGTAGGAAACTCGTCTTACCCCGGTTAGTCAGTGAATGTGTACTTGAGTTTGGATTCAAACTTATTGCCCCCCACTGTAGTATAGCAGCAAGGAAATGGAGCAAGGAAATGGAGCTCCCCAGTGAAAAAGAACAAGACATAAGCAGGACGAAGCGTAGCGATTCGAATGCCATCGTGCAATAGAGGGAAGCCGCTAATGGAACATCAAGGGAGGGGTGGGGGTTAGGCCAGCAGGTAAAATGGCTGTGTAGTCGATGACCTGTTTCAGACACAGTACCC
The DNA here is from genome assembly GCA_013184375.1 of Fusarium newnesense. Lineage (NCBI taxonomy): Eukaryota > Fungi > Ascomycota > Sordariomycetes > Hypocreales > Nectriaceae > Fusarium > Fusarium newnesense. The sequence goes on from JABCJW010000242.1 coordinate 48,316, forward strand.
TTTTTCATTTAACCTCATTATTAACCTTCTTAAACGTATACCCTATTTAGAACGTGCCTGGCCTATAATATAGACGTTTGAAAAACTCCCACTAGTAACATATTTGCGTCAGGTACCTTTTCCGAGCCCAAGTGCAGTGACTAGTGAGGGGTCGATATGCCCTCAGCGGTATGCTAATTATATCCAAGACTTCGGAACAAGATGAAGAAGAGATTCATAAGTATACCATGCCTAGCCTCTAAAAAGTGCAGTTTCATATGGGTTACCGGTAGCTTGTTGCTGGCATAAGCCACTTAGGCCATTACATACACAAAATATAGGGTATAGATGAAGACGATAGTGCCTTTGTAAAAGCGTCCGATCGAAGACCTGTCTGTGAAGTATTCAGCGCAGAGAAAGGTGAGTTTAACAGGGAATAAGGGGCCTAGTGTCGGCGAGTAAACAAAATGAACTTTTCTTCCGAATCATCCGAGTGAGGGGATGGGATCTGGTTGGGAAAAAGAGAGGCTATGCCTGATGGTATGAATATGGGCTGGGATTGTCTGAAATGGAAGGGAAGGTGGGAGCGGAGCCTTTCGGATAGTTCAGGCCAGCATCCGGTGCAAGGTCCCCTGGCCGTGAATTCACATTAGTCAACTCTCCATTTCACAGATCTCTCCACTGCGACCAAAACCCTGTTCCATTTTCTCTCTAGATCTGGCAGCCTCACTCGTCTTGGTGCACCCTTCACTGTGTAGTTAAGTCCATCCAAATGCGTAGGGATTCCTCAAGATTTCACGGCCTGCCAATGTTCTCTGTCCCTACAAAAAGGGCATCAATAATCATGGCCAGCTGAGCTACCTGCTTGCCATCCTTTCTTAACTTTCCCATGGACATAGCATAAACTGCGCTGTAACAAATAAACATACTCGATCACAAAAGGATGCCGGTCGCCCCTACATCTATGTGGCCCCATGCCATGAGTCTATCTTCTGATCGCGTGTTGCTACGACCGCATCGATGCGACGACTGTATGTCCTCGTCACTACTAAACCATCCACCCTATTGTGGCCCGTCTTGTTTTGAGGACTGTCCCTCGAACTTGGACTCAGCATGCGGGTCACCAATGAGCCAACAAAACCCTAGCCTCCCTCGAGACTATGCCACAAGTAATATCACAGTGGCTGGGAGCGAGTTTGGTTGCAACATATGCGTTGAATACAAAGAGGCGGTTGGGCTCGTTCGACCAGTCGCAAGCTCCGGCAGTTCAACAAGGGACAGTATGGACGACATGGTTTCTGAGGAAATAAAGAGGCCGGCATCAGTTCCGCAGCCACATGTCCCCTCCTCACTCCCCCCCAATCCTGCGGAATGGCTTCCCCTTGCATCCTGGAGCGATCCAAATACCCCTGTTGTTGGCGACTTGTTTGAAGACGCATGTCTCTTGATGGAAGAACAGGAGACAAACGAACAAAAAGACCTCTATAAGCTTCCCCCTGCCGACAGTGCCTCTCTACTCGCAAGCTATCGAGATTTTATCCTATACGGAGAGCAAGACTCTTTCAATGATCTTAGATCGCCGTTCTTCGAGCAGGCCTATGTGATGCCGGAAGCTCAAGACGACAATGGGTCAATAAGCGACGATGACGGTAAATGTTATTGCGGATTTTGTAAGCCCTTTCTTTGGCAAGATGATGCAGAGCAAGAAGAGGATTTGTGGATTGGGGAAAGTGGAGAAGTCGCTAGGGCTGCGTGACATAGCCATTCCGCACGAAGTTCATTTATGTATGTCGATCGGTTTATTCTAATATGAACCACTGCTGCTGTGCGGTGTGATATATCGCCTGTGCAGCCGCGGGGGAAGATTGTGGTTGGACTTTTATTGCTTTAGAATTTTGTGATGGGGCAGCGTGGCAATCCCGACCTTGACCCACTATTTCACTCGGCCTCTTCAATTTTGTGACTATACTATTGATACCAGAAGCGAGAGAGAGGAAAAGGAGAACTGCCGTAAATGCGTCTGAGAAGGCTTCAGAATGACTTGCGATACTTTTTTTCACAGGATCCCTTCACCATGTACTACATAGTAGACAAGTCAATAAAGTTGGTTTTCCGTCAAGAAATTTCGCCAACCGGTACCGTATTTCTGCGCCAATGAAATAAGTAATTTACCCTATACGCTACTTCAACAGGCGCGTCCAATGCCAGTGGCTTGATACTGTACCCTCGCGTCCAGCACAAGTTGCTTCAACAGCCAAGCTAGGTCTAAAATTTAGACGGTACAAATCCAACACACTGAGGCTGTACTCGCACCATACCGTACGTTTCAGCCTCTTCCAAGCGCCCAAGAACGTCATCCTCGCTGAGGGAGTCACCATTGATTCGTCGATACATTGGAAGCAAAAGGGCTTCATCCACCTCCGCATATTTACCACGCTGCACATGGATAAGCTGCCCGTTCCTTGAGGTGTCAGCCATGAGGTAAACAGCGCAGCGAGCTACCACCGAGGCAGGCTGCACCTCAACGTTTATCTCATTTAACAAACTCTTCAAAGATGGGAGTATATTGCTATCTGTCCAGCTGGGTGCCAAGGTATTGACTCGGATGGGGGTCGGGAGCTGGGCTGCTTCAAGCCGCGCAACAAGAGCTCGCCCGAAACCGAGGACACCGTGCTTAGCCGTAGCTGATACGCATTCTTAGCCAACTCGAAACAGTTCAGGATCGTTTTCTCTTCTTTACCATAGTCAACGGCTCGAAAGCGCTGTAAGCCGGTTGTGGAACCTGTGATAACGATGCTACCCCCCTCTTCTTGTCGCCGTAGGTGGAAAATCGCCAGAGCAACGGTGTTGAGGACACCCTTGAGGCTGACGTCGAAAAGCTGGCCTGAGGGCTCAACCGCATCGCCGTTTTCGTCAAGCTGCATAGACAAGTAATCGGCTCGTGGGCCAATGCCGTCATTGGCAAAGATATGATCGATATGGCCATATATATTCTTTGTCCCGTTGAATAATGCGAGTAATTCATTCCATATAGAAACATCCGTCCGGATGAACGTATATGCACCTTCCATTTCTTTCTCAGGAGCTTGCACGTCACCGCAGACTACCGAGGCTCCAAGGGACAACAGCAGTTCGACAGTGGCAAGGCCTATACCAGAAGAACCTCCTATTTAAAGAGAGATTAGTAATAAGCCGAGTGTGTCTTCACGCCAGGATACATGTTAATTATTGATGGTTGAAAGGTATTGCCACATACCTGTGACAATGATCACCTTGCCCTCTAGGGAGGTCAAGTCCTTGTCTTCAATGGTGAACTCAATCATACTTCTAGAGGAGAACTTTTTGATTGTACTGGAGAAGGAAATCGCAGGCCGCGATGATATAATCTCCAGTTCATGGAGTGACAATTAAATGATATATAAGTACAGAACTGATGTGAGGCTCTTAGGAGAAGGGGGCACATCTTCGATGGAGAATTGAGATCACCCTGGCCCACTATTTTGTCACCTGTTAGCCTTTGTCCTTGAAGTAGAATGTTGCTCGGGAATCTCTATTCTGTGGGGAGCTCACATGAAGCAGAACTACCCTAGGAATTGAACGATGAAGTGAATTTCATGTTCACTGCCAGCCATATAAACCATCCGTTTTCATTCTAGCAAATTTGCAACCCTTTGTTCGGAAACTAGAACAAAAAGACGCCCCCCCCCCCGGCCGCTATCCCGGAACATTCGCCACTAAATCTGTATCTGTACGCAGCAGCAGCACTAACCAGGCATGGCCATGTGGACAACCACAACCGCATCGGATGCTTGCCGTCTTTCATTTGTAATGGTCATAAACATACTCTAGGTAAGACGGAACTTTACGATAAAGAATAACATGAACTGACCTTCCAAAATATTTATTGACTATATGCTATATTACTCGCACGATGGTTTATCAATGCCTGGACGTCGCGACTCCTTCTACCATTATGGCCTAGAGATGGCAGTGGTGAATTCGGCACCAGCTAAGTTTAGTGGCAATTCTGATCGGATTACAGAAGCCAACTACTGGATCTTGGTTCATTTTCTGTAAGTCGTCATACTTTGGGCATCTCCACCTCACATCCAGTGCTTTTCCCCTCCTTGCTGTGCGGTCACGAAGGAGCCAGGGTCTAAATCGACGGACCATACGGAGGACTTGGTTGGGCAGGCTTCGTGGTACGGTGGTGGGAGGCCTTTCTTCTCGAGCCGACAAGAGCACCATGGGCCCCCATCATGTAGGTTATGGGATTTATCCCACTTCAGACATGCAATAACCCCTATTATATGCCACTTAGACGTATCCTCATGTAAAGCTACCTTTTTTAGGTCGTGTACCAGAAAGTGCCGTACGTCCTCGTAGAAATAACTCGCCTTGCGAGCCCGAACCTTGCGAAAGAAATTCAGAATATCCTGAGGGGCGGGTACTTCCCTTTCATTGAAAGCGACCGGATTGCCTCTATTATCTAACACTTTGGGCCTTCCCCAGAGCCACGCATGCGCAAGAAGTGAGACCGGCAGTCGACGTCCAGCCCTACGCAGTCTCAGTTCTTCTTTTGAGTCTTCGGATCCTGGCGAGGAAAAGAGGTTGGCCATGAATAAAGAAACTTTCTGCTTAAAGGATCCTTTTTCAATCACTTCATGTGAGAAAGAGCCGTCCTCATTCAAGAATATTGTATCGACCCATTCTCGACTCCCTTTGAGATTCTTCAGTGCATCGAGCTTTTTTATAGCGGAATCCCTTAATATTTCAGGTCCAAAGTAGACAGGCGTGCAGATTCTTTCGCTGGGCTTCATATTGTCCACGAAGTGTAGGAGCGTAGAAAAGTGATAGAACGGGCTACATAAAGTAACGAGAACGATTGATTAGAAGGTAGTTTATAATCTGACCTTTTAGCTATTTATGGCCTACAAGTGAGTCAGTGGGTAGACTTTTACACGGCCTCAGAAACGCTGAATCTGCACCCTACCGGGGCTCGTTTTGGACCCTTTTGGCGGAGTTATAATGAAGAATTACTGGCGCTGAGCCCGGACCACAATGTATCATAAGCTAATATAAGAGCGTTAGGTCATTGTAACCATAAGCGGCCGTTTTAGCTGAGCAACCCCTTGAAGGGATAGACTTTCACAGACACATGAAGCTGACCATAGTACCACTTATTAATTAAATGCAACGATTACATTATACTTAGTTATTACTATTATTAAGGTTGGTCACTATAACAGCGCTTTAAGGTTCTTTAATACCCTTAGCCCGGCCAACGATACCAAGACGTGAAACTGGGCTGAGTGGCTCCACTTCAGATCAGGAACGTGCAGGTCGCAGGGATCAATAAACAGGACGCCCGTACAGTGCCAGATGGAGGAAGTTTTGTACCTGAACCTCTCGGGTACTGGGTATTGGCATATTTCATTCTAGAATCATATAAGTTAGTCTATAGATAGGCTACTAAATGCACGCCAATGTGGCAAGCAGTATTGTCGACCTAATACGTCTTATGTCAATTCCCCCCCCCCCCCGTCAACCAAAAAAGAGTATAGACAGTTTATAGTCAGAGGAGACCAACTCTTATAGCAATTCTAAATATCTAATATTCTCTAATCTAAAATTAGAATAAAGCATTTTTCATAATGACTTATTTTTTCTCCGTTGGATTAAGAATCGTAGCCAAGCTCATTCGCCAATCTCTCCTCTGAAAGTCCCGAGAATGTAAACTGCGCTGAGTCAAACATGCTTGACTCTGTCTTCCTGAGCAAGCCAGTAATGATACCGGGCGACCTAAGGGCAATGGCTCAGAGTATGAAGACCGTCCTATGCGGCGAATTCTAATCTTGTAAGTGACTCCCTCTTTTAATATAAATAGACAATAGGAAAGAATTACAGTACCGGTTCTGAAGCGGATTATCTATGTGACTTTGAAGTTTTGGACATTTGTACCTAAGACCCTCATCCGCTGTTTCATAAGGGGTTGGTATTCGGCCCTCTGGCTTTTCTTGGCGTAGCCTCGAGGAACTTGTCGTTGAATGAGGAATGATGGTCTTTTTCTGAAGAAGATGCGGATCGATATATTGGACAACACCTCCGGCGTCTCCATTCGATATCGCATCTCTCCCACGGTCATTCATCTTTGCCTGAGGCCCTGTTGTGATGTGGTATATTTACAAACGAGGAAGTTATAACAAAGGTAAATGTGGTAATAGAAAGGTCGCCGCGCGACCACGCATAACATAACTGGTAGCAGCTATGGCCTTTAAGTCGTACCGCTTATGACTGCTCTATACTAAGATCTATTTTTACAATGACTAGACGCCTAACTCCACTTTGACTTCACGGCTACGCCGCTGATAATGTTTAAAATGTGAATACATACGTCAGACAATTCAATCCTAACCCATGTATGCGCGGCCCCACATCCTTACGCAAGTCAAGTTTAGTATTGCCACGTCGTTCGCCGAGGATGTAAATCCAACTGTGAATCATGCCTTTAGGGGCCAAGTCATAGAGCGAAACGGATAATAATCACTTTAAGGATTTACGGTAAAAGACTTCTACATCATGTCGCATGCTCCTGATACCACTCCCAGAAAGTAATGGCCCAAGACTTTGCCAGAGTAAACTGAATTACTCACACTGTAAGATGGTCAGACTAGATTGGTTCTTGATTACTGAGGGTAGGGTACATGTTTGACGACTGCTCGTGCCCGACTGGAGTGTGAGAGGGGACTCGAGAGCTAGACAAAAGGCAGACATGTGGCCCTCCTCTTTTGTTGCATTTAAACCGAGGAATGGAACCTCCGAAGCCTGTTATGTCTTATCTATCATCCTTCACTCCTGATCTGTTGGCCGCATCGATACATGACCCATCCTTTTTAGCTTACTCTGTAGTTGTTTGTCAATTGTCGCAGCCATTACCTCACATTCTATCGATTCATCATAACAATGAGGTGCGCCATCCTAGCCATGGTCTTTGGCCTCGGCTCTACGACCTTTGGTACGACGCCCGTCTACGACGAGCCATGCGAGTGTGAAACTGGAGACCCTTGCTACCTAGCTGTCTACAGCATCGGTAGCTCTATTTGTGGGAACTATGAGACTTGCGAGATTCCCGCAGCGTGCAACGGTGACCGCGAAGCCCTTGGAAGCGCCTGCGCCTGCATGGTCTCTGAGACCTCCCTCGAGGCGTCAGTGGTCAAGACCGAAAGTTTGGGTACCTCTACTCAGTCTATTCCGAGTACTTTCGGTGCCACAGACCAATATGTTGACTCTACTGCTATATCTAGCGCGAGTAGCACAAGGAATCGCGAGGAGGGACCGGACTCAACTGCTAGCGATAGTGGTAGTGATTCTGCCACAGACTCATCCTCCGACACCACCAGTGCCGGTACTAAGTTCGAAACTAGAACCAAATCTCGGCCCGCAAAGACTCACTGTTGGTCTGCACCTGCCGAATATGGAATCAGTTCTACCAAGCCTGAGACCAAGGCTACCGATTCTGCCAAGACCGGAACCGAGACCAGCTTAGAAGATGTCTTTACTACTCTCACAGAGACTGGCGGCTCGTACAGCTCCAAGGCCTCTTACTCCGTTGGCTCATACAGCACCGAGACATTCTACACCACTGTTGTCACTATATACGCAAAGTGTCCGGACAACGTTAAAGATTGCTCCAGTCGCTCTGAAGGCTCATATGCTGTAACCGAGACCAGTGCCATCTCGACCGTTATTTATCCCATCACTGAGCAGAGGCCCCCGATGTCTACCAATCTTGCGTATAGCACTAAGATCTTCTACACTACGGAGTTTTACATCGTTACCAAATGCCCTTTTTCCGCCGCAGACTGTCCTTACGGTTCTACCACTAGCAGTACCTATCCTGTCTCGACTACTGTCTACCATGTCCCCAAGGATCAGCCCTCCGAACCTGTGGGCTATGGCCCTCCGAGCCGCAGCACCGTCTATATCACCAGAACTGTCTACTCTACCCGGCATCACACTGTCACCAAATATGGTACTAGTGCTCCTAGCTGCGTTTGCGATCACTTCGTTGCTGAGACCACTCCTGAGACCACTCCTCTCGATACTTTCCTCGCCACTGGGACTGAGAACCGCCTCACGTACTCTACCGACCGTGTTCCCGACAAAGTCAATGATCCGACTCTGGTCAAAAAGGCTGACGCTGTGTTGGCTGGCAGTATATCCAGTAAGAAACAGCCTTCTAATGGTTTCCCCAACCAGCAGCCAAGTGGTACGGCCCGTGACGCCATGGTTACCGCTGGTGCTTCTCGTTTCGGCGTACACATGGCCGTTGCAGTCGCTGGTATATTTGCACCTATCATATGAGGGCGCACAAGGGCCCAATAGCATCTTCTGGACTGGGACCCAAAGGGACTGCCAAAGAGCCTCGGCTCCCTTCTTCACATCGGGCTGTCTTTGTTGAGTTAGTTCATTAAGTTGTGTCGCAGTGGGTTGCAGACATGAAAACTTGGTTTCATATCCCTTATGTACCTCTTTGTCTTTGCCTTTTGTACAGCCGTAGGACTTACAACACGATGTATTGGTATCGTGAAAAGTTTTGAATAGCAGCTTTTACTGCGAAAACAAAATATTTTGTGCTCGTCTATCACCTATGTTCGCACCCTAAAGCTTGAGCGTATAGTCAGCAGTCAACTCTGTAGTCCAGCCGGCTATGGGTACTTTCTAATCTATCATGGTCTTGCCTGATACGATTTGAGGCTTAGTTTATCGCTGTGGAGTGCGCGTGGAAATAGCTCTTTAGCCAATATAAAATGGTGCGGAGTGCTTGGGCACCATTATTATATTCTCGGCCCACACTGACCATCAGTTGAAGCTGGTATGTTTACTCTGCACCATTGGCATGATGTACTTCTTGCCAGGAAGCTGAAGAACTTTGAGAATTCAATGGTCGATTAAATACACAGACTTGGTGCTTAGATGCTACATCTGTCGATGATACAAGTTTGTTAAGAGTTGGGGCACTTGCTGGCGAGGTAGACTAAAGTATTGCAATGAGCATGCTTTAGGGGTTTCAGTGAATGTGGTAAGGAGCAGCAAAATTATATTGATTGATTGTTCCAAGTTATCTCTTGGGCCGGGTATTCCAATTCAGATTAGCCACGCAGTTGTTTCATGTGTCGTGAATATCACGTCTACCCTGCGACATACAGGGTAGGTTTTACAGCCTAAGCTAGCGCCCCCTATTTGAAGACCGTGAGCCTCGAGGGCTCTGATTGGCTAACGGCCCACTTCCTTGACCCTTTCAACGCATGTTTTACTGCTGCAAACCGGGGAAATGTACATAACGGGGTTCAGGAACTAGAGACCATTTAAGTAGGATAAGTAATAACTAACTACTACATAGTAGTTTATGTTTGCTTAACTTATAAGTAAATTGAACTTGATACTATTTTTACTTAAATTTAAGTAAAAACAATACACTGACTTTTAGTGATATAGCTATAAGTAGTCACAGTGCTGCCACTGCTAAATCCCAGCTATTTAGTACATGCAGAAGGTTGTAATAACTAAGATATAAAATCATCAACTAGTTAGAATTCTTTTAGTAGTAGAAATCTTGATATAACTAAGCGATGGCTTAGCTGATGTTTGAAAGGTAAACTTTAAATAGTCAAATCCGTTACCGTTATTAGGGCAGCTTCTATAAACCTGTAAAATACCTCACGATTGCAGTGCCTGATCATAAATCCAGGTTATAGGACAACCTTTGGCTCCTGCTAACACTAGTAAAAAAAGGACTTCCAGAAGCGGGTATGTGAATAATCCTCAGCCTCTTACCGTGACCCACAAAGGTTTGAAAATTCGGCAGAGATTTGAACAGACTGACCAGTGCACTGATATTTTCACCCGAATCACTGCGAGGATCATACCCACCTCTCACATGCAGGGCTTGAAGTTTAACCGGGTAGTATAGATGTCTGACTTGGTCCGAGGATACGTTATCAAAATGGACAGGTAGGCTCAAGAACGTCAGAGAAGGACAAGAGTTGATAATAATCGATAAATCTTGTATTGAGAATCGCAGGCAGGGCTCGCAGAAGTCTACGTCTTGCCGAATATCTACTATGACTGATCGCAGCTTTGAGCTGTGAATCTTGAGGTGGCCTAGGATTCTCGACCGTAAGTCGTTCAAAGAAACCTCGAGTTTCAATGGTGCTAGCGACCTGCCGTTATGATGTCCTTCTGCCAGTTGTAGCAAACCGTCCAGGCGAAAGCTTAATTCTTCCAAGTGATGACTTTCGTCTAAGGAAAATAATAAAGAAAGAAAGGTTTTTCTCGATAACCGCCCACAGAGACGCAGCACTTTTAAGAATTCAAGCTGATTGCTTGATAACAACCGCTCGATGAAGGTCTCGGTACCTGAGCAGAATCTTATATCAAGCCACTGTAACCTCCATAAGGGATTGGGAAGGAGAGGCCCTAACGTGCAGTTTTCAAGGTGGAGTTCACTCAAACAATCAAGAGAGGTCGTCTCTAGCAGGCGAAATTGGTGGTTGGATGAGCGCTTAGGAAGAGATAAATGGAGACGTGATATCTGTTTGCAGTTTGATAGATGCCAACGAAACCAATGAAGTTCAGCGGGCGTTATGTGACCTGTATACACTACGGAATTGAGATTGAGAAAGTATTTATCAAGAGGAACCCAGGAAGAGGTGGTCGAGAACCCCGTAATTCCCTCCGGGCGTAATCTCACGCCTGATAGTACAATATTTAAAAGTTGCGAATGTCCCTTGGTCCAGCTTCTAGATCCATTGTCCTCAAGCGAGATGGACTTTACGAACCTGCAGAGACTTGGATTACACACTAGTGTCCTTAACAGTAGGAGTGTCTGAGATCTCAAGTTACCGTCGTCAAATTTAAGGTCAAGGACGCGGTAAAGCACCGGTTTGGCCATCTTGCAAAGCGACCTGCTGCATCTCATTATGCTGCATAGATCCTTGAGTGGCAGATCTCCTAGCAGTATCCAATAGAGATTTGGAGGCAGTGTATCCATAGCCTGTACATTTATCGCTTATGACCGTAGGTCGGACACAATTTGCCGCCTATAAAGGTCAGGCTTAACGTCGTGCTGGCCAGGCAACATATCTGATTATGCCCAGGTTCTCCTAATATCTGATATTTATTGAAGATTCCCCTTATTACTTCTTAGGAGTAAAGCTATAGGGTTGTTCTATGAATAAATTACTTTAACCTCTACTGTGTATTTTTAGCCCCCCGGGTCATTCCATGGAACTCCCTCAACTGCCTAAGCCTTCACTTAAATGTCCCTTCTACAGAGGAAGATGTCTAAAATGGTCTGCTTGATGATCTTCAAGAGGGAGGTTCCACAAGGGAGAGAAAGTTGGTACCTCATTCGGTTGATCAAAATTGGTTGGCTACCTGGTAGAGGGTAAACGGAGTGACATGTGGCCTCTCCTGATCATGCGAGCTCAGAGTGCTTCCATAGGCCCGCAGCAAATACCCGAGAAAATGAATAACTACCTTCATTTTCGTTTTCAATTTCCGATTAAATGCCGGCCATGGGTTGTCGTAACCGGTTGTGATACGAGAAGAAATGAAGAAAATGGAGCCTCTACCCCTAAATGACTGCATGGTGGTCGTTTTTGAATCACTTCCGATGGTCAACTGCTGAGGCTAATGGAAGCTAAAAATAAATAGTTGTCATGCTTTAGTATTGTTGTTAGCTATAAAACTTCTTGTTTCTGGATGTGACAACCATGCGTCAGTCGCCATGTTTCGGATGCCAGATTAGGCCACATTTGTATACTTTACAAAATCTCTCGCTCTGTTTGCGCAACTGTAGCAAAAATGCCAAATTTAGGCTGCTATAATGTCCCTCGGCCATAAAATTCTTATTTAGGAGCAAGTCGCATTGACCTAATCTTTAAATTAATCTTATTTGCTTCAACATGGGCCGTAGAAGAATCGAAATTAAGAAAATATCTAGTGAAAGTGCCAGAAGGACCACCTTCAATAAGAGGAAACAGGGACTTTTTAAAAAGGCATATGAGCTGTCTGTCCTCACAGGCTGTGACCTCACTGTTACTGTCACAAACGAACAGGGCGTCACATCCGTTTTCGATGCGGCAGACTTATCGTCGTTTACGACTACAGCTAAGGCGCCTGTGTCTAGAGGGAAGAGCCAGGAATCCGCCCTACCAGCAAAAGCATCAATTCCGACGGCTATGATGCTGCCAGAAGCCAGCTTGTCACCACCTACAGAGTTGGAGCTCAGCGTAGCGAGCAAGCCTGATACACCGGTCTTTCAATCAGTAGAGACCCCCTCGTGGGATTTCAACGGCAGTATGGAATTAATAACCGCGACAGACTTTACAGACATGCAAACTTGGGACGGAACATTGGCCAATCACTGCATGTATGGGGATTCGCTGCCGAACATGCTTGCGCCACCACCAGCATTTGATCCAATTTTGAGCGACCCCTATGGATTATCATTGTATCCATCCTTCCCTTATTTTACAAACGAGTTTGGTTGGTTTACAGAATCGCCGTTACATATGCCGCTCTTGTTCTGATGAAAAGTGAAAAACAAAGGGATCTGGATGGGCCCTGCATAGTATAGTAATCGAGTACTCCTCTAGAGCAACTGAAACAACACATACAGACATGAAAACAGGGGGTGTATGATAAGATGGCCAGATGGGATCCATTCTAACCAGACCAGGGATATAAGTTGAGAAACTGGATTAGCTGCTGTCTTTGGTCAGAGCTGGTTGTGCAGCCTTAGAGTATCTAAATATATGGTATCCTATACTGCAGCCGGGTACAGACGCGGTAATACCAATACTTCTTCTACGACTTTCAATGAATTAAATCGTCCAAAATAGCTCCTTTCTCTCCAAATCGAAGTTTATTTTCGTGTACAAGACTTATTTTCCCACCTTCCTATGAGATCCGACTAGATGTGCTGCGGAGTGGCTGGCTAGACGGTAATTAGACACAAGATAATATCATGATCCCAGAGGGCCATCCTGCTCCAGATATGAACCTGCAATATTGCCATCTTTGATTGATTGATAGTTAAAGCTTATGACGTGTCAACGAGACATATCAAGCTGATAGAGTAAAAAACCAAATCAAGTTCAGCTTTTAGAAGGCAACATGCGCACAGCCTCAACAAATATGAGTGTCCGAAATAAAAACCAAATAGTGAATCGGTATCTGCACCACAAACTCCTCAGTTACCATAATTGTTGAATATGAACCCCTCGACTTTGCCAGCATAAATCCTCTGAAAAGTGCAGCTTCAGCCGCCAACATGCACCTCTCCTAATTAACCAGATCTATGCTCAAACCAGCAGTCGTAAACCCCTGGTTCTGGTATGACCTTCTATAAAACCTTTCTATACTACATACTAAGTTTCTGTTGGCTACATTAATATTATGATCCCATTCTGCCAATATAGTCAACTACCATACCCCATCAGTATCCCGTGGATCTATATATTCTCATACTACGTGAAAGTGTCGGAGGGAAGCACAGTGTTCGAGAGAGATGACGGCCGGTTTAGTATCTCATCTTAATACCATACACCTACCGTTGACATATCAATAATAAAAAACTCAGACAGAGTCAGAAATCGTTACTTAATTACTTTTACCTCGTGCAGGCGGTGGTGCACCAACATAGACCGTTAAAGACTGGGCGTTAGCAGAACTCACGACCCCAGACGCATCCTCCTTTCCATCGGGATTGACGTCATCATAAGGAAAGGCATAGCCTCTGCCATCAACCTCATAGGAATGGACGATGCGGCTGTAGTGGTTAGTAGGACTGACTGTATAGTAGGAGCTCTGACCTAGACTTGGCTGGTTGTTACCACCATCAAGCAGAAGGGTTGATCGAACGAACGCGGCACAGATACGTGGAACTACGGCAGCATGGACTGCAGTGTTATCTTCAGAAATAGCAAACGGACCGCTGTTACAGCCCCAGATGTCTTTGCCCTTGGGTTTGGCGAATCTGTGATCACTTCCTTCGCAAAGAAGCTCATTGCCGGAGACTCTACAATTAACACAACCGGCACTTGTTTGTGTGTTGATAGTGAGATCTTGCGCTGTGTATCGCTTCCACACCTCGTTCACATAAGTGTCCCAATACTTGTCGAAAAGCTTGGGGTCAAGGTCATACTTGTTTCCGGGGGAAAGGACACGGATAGGTTTTCCATCATCATTCGTGATGCAGAGTGAAGTCCAATCGCGCTTATCTGCCTCTTTCTGTTTAGCTAGGTCATCACAAATTTTGGTCACAGCATCGGCTACTAGACCCGCAGTGGTCTGGGTGCTACCGTCTTTTTCAGTAAGCATCATCCCAAGCACTATACCGACAAAATCAACATAGCTAATGTTAGCATACAGCGAATCATCCATATAGCTCAGTTCTACAAAGCCCCAGTTCACGTCTGCATTTGGATCATGAAGATTGGTAACCGAAGGTTGGATCACGCTTTCGCCCTCTCCCATGTTTACAACAAAGAAACGCAGGTCGCTGTCTGCAAAGTAGATGCGACCTGAGCGAATAAAGGAAGGCAGTGGGACTTCGAGAGGGTGACTTCGAGGGCCTAGAAACAAAGTAATATCTTCCGTAATCTCGCTCGGTACGTGAGGCTCTTTGGATTTGGGATAGATAGGCTTACCATCAGGGGAGACAAAGAAGACCTTTCCAGTAGCGTCTAGTCCAGATATATAGGATCTGATAGTATGCTCCCTATCAAAGTTATTAACCAATTTCAACATCAAAGAGGGAGAGTTAGGAGCGCGATCTTTCAGGACCTGAGTTCTGGGATTTGTTGACCTCCCGACAAGTAAATTCTTCGGTGTAATCTCAACCTTGTCAAGACTAGCGGGGTCTACTTTGAGAAAGCCTTCGGGTGTCGTATCGTGGTTACTCGACCGCTGCACGACGCGGACCGCTGCAGTTAGAGATGTTGCGCATAGCAGGCTGGCTACAATAGTGACAGGACGCATAATCATAAAGTCTTGATCTGTGGATTCACCTTAGATTAATACCAACGAACGAGGCTATAGAGATATATATATTCGACTTGAAATCCATATATTATTTAAACTATTTATAAAAACCTTTTAAAAAAAAGAAAAGCCTTATAAGTATATAGTATAGCAACTAAATTTAGACTCTATGTTGAGATAACTCCTTAGTGATCTTAACTCCTTTACCCTTGAATTCGTTTTATTTCCCGGCGCCTTTGTCCTACGCACAAGCGACCTGGGTTGTGGCTAGAAGTTTCATGTAAGCACCACAGGTCACAAAGCAAAGAGTGATGTCAAGTGGCACCCGCCACTGAATGGCTAGGTATAATCGATTTGCCACCGTTTCTTTCCAGGCATCTTTGGGCTATTGCATTTTGACACGATCCACTCTGGTGGCCTCTCAAAACAATGATGCTTGAAATGTTGATAATGGAGAAAACTGGTTAATGATAGCTCCACCCTTACACCGGGAAATACTAAGCAGAGTAGAAATATTCAAGCTCTTTTTTCTTTGCCGTGGCTCACCGATAGAGGTATCTATCTGAGCACAGCAAATGCCTTTATAGCCTTGTCAAAGGATAATAAACAACCATACAAAGTAGCACTTTTTAAAATATAAATCAGTCTCCCTTTCTATGTAATGAGGTCCAGTTAAGTCGTATTGTGTCAGATTTTACTGTATTTCTCTGTAGATTACTACGATATACTGCTGGTACAGTGAAATACTGGCATGAGATAAACACATCAATCCTGTAGGAAAAGTCACTTAACAATTAAAGTACAGCAAAAGTATAGAACCGGGATGTGACCTTCGGAGCCTACAATCATGCGACCGATCATCCCGGGTTACCAGGCCAAGCCTCATTCACGCCACGTGCAAGATTAAAGAAAATCCAAGGGACTGGCTTCTGCGTGATGGACTCGTTGCCCGTTGCAAAATGGACTTACGATGACCGAATTTCTGCGGTGGGAGGGCTGAAATTGGCACCAATGAGGTTGTACACCTCCGTGTCCAGTAATAACTTTGACAACGGTCTGTACAGCGCCAGTAACTATTCGCCGCAGCTTTACTAAAAGAGAAGCATCTGAAATCACAAGGAAATAGAGACTGCAGCCAAGGTCACGCATTAAAGTAACGTCGATTCAAGCTTAAATTCTACAAATTTTATGGACTAGGTACACTCCCGAGAGAACCAGGTTATTCAACTTGGTTAAGCAAGTTTTGTGGTGAGATGGTTGTGGCGTTCCTTCTCAAGACGACAAGAGCACCATGGACCTTCCTCTCCATAGATATCATGCATTCTATCCCACCTCAGACATGCAATGACCGCCTTTGTATTCCACCTAGATGAATCCTGATGAAGAGACACTTCTTGTACCTCCTTGTCTAGAAAGCTATATACTGCTTGGTATGTATAGTCTGCTTCGCGCAGAAACTTGAGGATCTCTGCCGGTGCAAGTACTTTTCTTTCTCTAAAGTCAACCTCATTGCCTTGACTGTTTAATACTATAGGTCTGTTCCAGAGCCATGCATGGCAAAGAAGCGAGACCAGAAGTAGGCGCCGAGCGTGTAGCCGTTGTGGTTCTTCTTCTTCTTCTGGTGCTTTAGGTCTTCGTGAATGAAAGAAACTGATAATAAATTGAGAGGCTCTCTTTATGTGCTCTCCAAAGGGTTCTTTGTTAATCACATCTAGTGAGAATGAGCCGTCCCTTTGTAGGAAGATTGTAGGAGCATCAACCCATTGAAAGTATTTGAGGGTCTCTAACCGATTGAGTTCATCTTTAGCCATATCCTTTATTTGTTTAGGTGGCAAATAGATAGGCGAGCAAAACATTTTGTTATACATATTATCTATAAGTATGGGGCTTCAAAGAAATAATGAAATGGTTCATAGATTGGAGAATTCTAATCAAAGGTAGAATATAATCTAAATATCGATGGCTCTTTATAATTTAGAAACCAGCTGCAGAAATGCCGGGAGATTAAAGTAAGTCACTTATGCAGAAACATAACGAGAATCGAAAACCAGCTCCAGGAACCTCTATGTCCAAGGCTTGCTATCAACATGCACCCGATTTTAACATAATTAGTTCGGTAACTGTTCTCCACTGGAAATGAGTGACAGTCAAATTGATATTCTAATCATTACTTAAAAAGGTTAACCAACTGGAGGTGCTAGGCCAATGCTGGGGCACATTTCTTTGCTGATTCTCCTTGCAGGAAAGGTCCACAGGTTTCACAGAACTATGGGATCAGGGGCGCCTGGGACATCACATACTAGAGCAATGCTGACATTCGAGTGGAAGATAGATCGCAGTATGTGTGTCAAAACGATATCGGCGATTCCTAAGTTCTCTGTGCTTATTTAAGCTCTGAGCCATACCGTAAGTCTCAACTTATAAATGTCATCAGCCGATCGAACAAATCTTCCTCGTGTTTTGCAACATTGCTAGAAATACTTTCACTGTCAACAGTCAAAAGAGCTACTTCCAAGTTTATCAAGATAAAGGGCTCTGAGCATGTTTCAATCTAAAGCAATTCTTACCCACAACATTTGGCACAGGGATCATGATGTTGTGGCCCCTGCCTCGAGACGAGATATATCCGTACATTACGAGAGAGCAAAATCAATTTGGCTTCAAAGCGGTATGTACGAATTATTGTCTCCAAAACGTATCACTGGGCTGATCAATTCTAGGTCTGTCACAACATGACATCAAGAATCTGACCCCAAAATTCTGGGATTTCCACTTCGATCGTACGTGTGGCAACCCTCAGCATATCCTCACATCTGTACTAATTGAACTGATGGAGTGATTGCGGCTCGCGACATGACGGCATTTATCATTGCAGCCATACACATTAACCTGTGTATGGGGACACTTTGCTCTTTCATCAAAGACCGTCCTGACCTCCAGGCTGTACTGGATAAACTATTGAACTTTGATATTTGCGGTGAATTTATGCTGACAGAAGTTGCTCATGGCTTGGACGCTCGCAACTTGGAAACGACAGCCACCCTGCTACCAGATGGTTCTTATGATTTGGATACTCCTCATGCAGGGGCTGCAAAAGCAATGCCTCCAACAACACCCTACTGCAACATGCCTCGCCTAGCCATAGTCTTTGCTCGTCTCATTATTCATGGAGAGAGTCATGGTGTGAAGCCTTTCCTCGTGTTCCTCAGCGACGCTGGGGGGATGCGGCCCAAGATCACATCGCGTATTCTTCCTACAAGGCCAGGTACGAAGCCGCTGGATCACTCTCTGACGAGTTTTAGACACGTTAGTCTGCCTTCAACTGCCCTACTCGGTTCTACAGCAAAGCCAGAGAACGACCGCCTTGCATTTCTACAACATATTTGGCGAATCGCAGCTGGAACGCTATCTCTCTCTATCATGGGCATTTCGGCTATCAAGGTTGGGACACGCATAGCAGCTGTCTATAGCGAAAGAAGAACTATTGCAGCAGCCAAAGGGGAAGAAGGAAAGAGGATTATGGATTTCAGTACACAGCAACATCCAATCGTTGAGGGATGGGTTCAGGGGAAGGTCTTGCATGCTTTCGCTCATTGGACTATAGACATGTGCCATGATCTGAGCGACCCTATGCAACACGCACTGGCGTCTATTTTCAAGGCGACAGTGGTGAAGGCTTCTCAGGTGCTGAGGCCGCTGGCCGAACGGTGTGGCTGGCAAGGCCTCTTTGCGTATAATCAGATAAGCGAGCTGGACTTGACATTTCAGGGAAACGCAATTGCCGAAGGTGACACGTTGGTCTTGTGTATTCGTACGTACCCCAATTGGCATCCGTCTACTACTAGTATCTCTAGCCTTGCAAACGAACTAACCACTTGCTTGACAGGCTTCATGTCAGAGTTCTTGGGTGGGAAAGTAGAGCTTCCGCCAGCGCGGAACAGATTGTCTCGCTTAGCACAACGCGAGGAAGGGTTGGTGGCCGACATGAAATCACGGCTCAATACGATTGGGGGTTACAAAGAACACCGTGGCCTCGCATTCGACCGCCACATCCTCCCTCGGTGTCGACCCCTGGCCGAATCGATCGGAAATCGCATGGCCTATGAGGCCGCTGACAAGTGGGGTCTTCCTTCGGAAGTGCTCACTCTATATGAGCGTATCTGTATGGGCGAAGATTTAGATCCGTTGCACACGGTAGAGCCGCTGGCCCAAGAAGACTTACCATCTCAACCCTCTGCGTCATACAATGCCGTCTTAGCCCGGATCAGGACTGAATCTGGCTCGCAGTCGGATATAGACCATTACGTGACGGCACCCATCACGTCTGACAAGTCATGGGAATCTTTTATGAACAGCCTACATGCATTCGAAAACCCCGGAGAGTTCATCACCCCTCTTTCGAAGCTCTAAAAGACTTACCGGGCTTTATTTAATCCTCGCCATCCGCTGCATGTAAGGGTATGCGATCGCGCAGTCAGGTTCATTATCAGAAACTGTTTTCTAGCCAGATCTATTCTTCTTAATGATTTAAGCTCGGATTTAGCAAGATGGTCGTCAGGCGTGATGTGCTAAGTCAGTGGCCGCAGATCAACACCAAAAAGTCAGCCCCGGGGTTCCCTCGTTAATCATACCGTATGCATCAAATATTAATCTTCTCACATTACGTGGGGGCTATTTATAAGTGAAAGGGTGTTATGCTAGAAAAAGGATAACGTTCCAAGCCTGCACCCGTGGAGCCCCCAGGGCTGGATTCCAGTTATTGAAGCCTTTCATATTATTGATACCTCGCTGTTGCGAGGACGTAACTCTGAAGTGGACTGCATCAACTGGTTAGGGCACAGCATGCTTGTCAATATGCGAGGGAGGAACTGCCTTTGTTGAAAATAGTGTTGCAACGTTTTGCTGCGATTGTGTATGCTCGTCTCCAAGATACGACGCAAATAAGGCTTTGGCTTTCACTAAGCGACCATCGTCAGGGATGTACCGTCAACGGGGCCTACTCTTTCTCATGATGCAAGAGGGCTCAAGTAGCGGCAAGAACTGCAAGCTACATAAGCCTTGGTCTCTTTAGCATTCGTGGTGAAACTCATCTAAGACATCATATTCCCTGCGTGGCTTCATTTTCCGTAGATGGTAAACACTCCGCTGCTTGCTTCCTTTGATACCTGCCGATAAGACGGCCAGTAGATATAGCCCTATCTTTCTTACTCTGCTATAAACCGCAACTGACATCTCATTTGAGTTCAGATGTTTCCATATCCGATCCTCTTGGTTGAACGTTCTCACCCTGCTATTTAACTACCACAGTGACTTAACCGACCAAACACCTATACCAGGCTGTCTTGGCTAAATCACAATCTTTGCCTACCATACACGTCACAGTATCTCAGCTTACTATACACGCTCGCACGCAGACAAGTCTCTCACGCTAGGTCTTCATGTTCTTGCGCTATCACGCTCGTGCCTGAAAAGCAACAGTACACTCAGATCTCTCAAACACGGCTGCCTGTCTGATCCTTTCGTTAACCAGCTTGCGCCTTGTTAGGACACTTCGCAGCGGAGACAAAACTAGTTGGGCATCCGGCGATGTTACAACCTCTGCTTTCCCTGACCTCATTCGCAGAAGAAGACCCTATCGCACATCAGGCCGGTGTTAAATGACTCCGTGCCTTCTTGTACACCTGGTCACTTATCTTGGGGGCTAAGAGAATTGGCTTGGGGAGGGTTCAGACCTACCCTCAGATATATGCTCAAGCGGTCACCTTGGGTGCTATTTTGGCGATTATCTCTGCCGGGATCCCGGCAGGAGTGCCAACATATCTAGCGCAGCTAGCTTGGTTATGGTCCTCAACCAAAACACATCTCTGAGTCTGGCTTCGTCAATTGACATCGTCGACGGGGTCGAAAGGCGTGTCCCTACAAGAGTAGTCGGGCCAGTCTGTGCCAAAAACACGACGGTGACTGTTCAGCAGGCTATTTCGGCGGTTCCCCAATGGCTGGGTGTG
Source organism: Fusarium newnesense (assembly GCA_013184375.1). Lineage (NCBI taxonomy): Eukaryota > Fungi > Ascomycota > Sordariomycetes > Hypocreales > Nectriaceae > Fusarium > Fusarium newnesense. The sequence goes on from JABCJW010000242.1 coordinate 69,351, forward strand.
TTCCAAACGAAAGATTTGGAAATATGACCTAGTTCCGCCGGTATACCTGTGTGGGACTCTGATGAGTACACCGCACAAAGACTCGCTACCACATGACGCCTGATACAATGTCAAGGCGAAGACTCACCTGACTCCCATTATTTTTATCTATTCACTTTTCAAAAAACCGGCATCAAAATCTCGAGTATAAAGATGAAAGAAATATCAAGACGGAGCAGGCGGGATATATTACCTGGGTTTTTTAGTATGGTATAGAAAAAGCTAGGAAAGTCGAATGCAACACTGTTCCTAAAACTGTTGCATACAGTATGGTCTTAGTCAATCGACACAGATTCAGGTACTTGCTATTATGTCGTGTGGTGATATTCCTCTGATGCTTTTGTAATTTCCATAAAGCCTATTAAAGTTAAAAGCAACCATGCTATAAAGATATACAGAGCAGAAAACAAAGAGAAGATGTTAATCTGTGCATTATCACTAATTCTAATAAGAATATTAAAAGTTTTTTTTCATTATTTTATTATTTTTCCTTTTTTATAAATTTAAGTTATACAATTCAATTTCTTCTGAGCTTACCCTAAGGAACTTTTGCTCACCCTTTATATTAAAAGATACCTTTCGAAGTTTATCATAATGGCCCATAAATACCTCAAAGCCTGCCCTACTACGAAATGGTCTTGATACATGCTTAGCGTCGTTTAAAGTTCTAGTAAATGGACGATAATCGCCTCGGAGATGAAACGCTTTCAGCTCCCTCGCGGACAAGTGGATATTTTTCTGTGAAAAACGTCAGTAATAAGCCCCACTTACAAATTTACAAATAAATTTCAACTTACTGCATAATTCATCCGCCTATACCGATGCCCTCCAGAAGCTCGTAGGTTGACTGGCATCCCAATGAATTCGATTATAGGACATGAAGTAATTAGGTTTTGGACCCCTTGCAGATCAAATCGCATGGACGAATGTGGCTGATCAATAACCTCTCGGATATCTAACACCAATGACCTTAGGGTCTGGCTGCGGCTTATAACCTTGTCCAGTACCAGCGAACGCAATTTTCGAATAGAGTTGTCGTCGTCATTGAGGTCTGCCATTACTCCAGTGTCATGAACAAAAGCTCCACTTCCAGTCATGCCAACAAGATGCGACAACTCCCCGAGGCGAAGCGAGAGTTCCTCCAGCTGATACATATTACCTAGCTGGGAGAGGAGGCTCAGGAAAGTCTGCCTTGAAAGGTGACCGGCGAAGTGCAATGATCTTAGTGAGCTGAGCTTATCCATAACCAATAGACGCTTAATCAATGTTTCAGCACCTGAGCAGAGACTTAGGTCTAGGCGCCGTAAGTCCCACGTCGCGGCCGGTATAAGTTGAGATACACAAAATCCTTGAAGTGCAAGGTCCCTTAGGTGTGTCGATAGAGTGTTTCTAAAGATCATAGCATCTGGTATAATGTTCCAGGCTGGAAGGCTAAGATCGACAGAACGCAGTTGACTGCATTGAGCCATATGCCAGTTAACCCATTCAAGCTCCGCTTTGGATCGAATATTCTTGTGGACCAAGGTTTTGAGGTTTGGGAATGGCTCCGTACATGTAACCCCTGGACACTCGCACAGAAACCTAGTTACTCGCTCTGGAGTGAGCATAATTGCGGACAGAACTGATCTCAATAGTTGAGAGTGACCTAATGTCCAATCATATGTTCTGCCACCGTGGAGAATATGGATAGATTTAATGAACCCGCCCAAATATCGATTTGTTGATAACGTCTGTAAGAGTAGCATGGTCCGAGAATCGGCGATGCCAGATGCGAAGTTGAGCTGTATAGTTTGGTATAGGAAGGGCTGAGCCCGCTCATAGCTCCTCTTATTGCATAAGACTAATCTGCTCAGATCGCCGACGCATAGATAACTCAGGAGAGTCCAATAAATCTCGACAGGGAGGGAATCCATGATAATGAAGTGACTTTGCTACGAAGGTGGTAACAGACTCATATATCTTGTCCGTCCTAGGTAAAGACGTGTCCTCATATCTATTTTTATCTGTCCCGGCGTCCGTACTATGATTCTCTAGAGAACGAGATTCAAGCGCCACCCCTTCTTCAACTATGAGACAATAGACAGTGAAACTGTGTTGGATTAGGACGTTTCGCATAGTCTGTTCTCAATTAGTGATATAACTTAGTCATTTGCCTTGATCTCAACACTTATTACTCAATGCTACCACCCCAGCCTTACTTCAATACTTATTATTTTACCCAGCGTTGCCTTATGGCGTGTGCCCTACTTCCTCACCTTGCTGGCAGCACCTATTTCTCCTAGTTAAGCTTATAGTTTGACGACATTACAATGATATGACGGGTCAAGATGTGAACTTTATTGCGATTCTTTAATGTGTTGGCATGGTATGTCACGTTGAGACACCATGACCTTTAATTTTCGATAAATCGAATCAAAACGAGACGTAGGACTAAGTATCGCGCGTTGCCGATTATCAAAGTGTTTATGCATGGCAACTGGACATATATATATCCTTCATGTAGACGAAGGAAGATGAAGACGATTTCAAGAGAGATCGTAATCCATCACAATCTGATTCACCCTATTCACTCACCACAATACAAACAAAATATCTATGGCAAGCCGAACTGAAGTCGGCGACGACTCGACAAGTCGGGCGACTCAATATTACATCCAAGATCTCACCATCATCTTCGTCACCCTAGGAGCCGTTGCCAAAGGGAGATAACGGTATTCATTGAACCGCTTTGCAGCTTTGTCTAGTCATCCAGCTGATCGATGAACAACCTGAAGGCCAAACACCGCGTGTGAATGAAGTCATTATTAACTACCTGCGCGTAATCTAGGGTCTCCACCCTACACAGTTTGATCTAACGTAAGCTTAAGACTGCTCTCTTCAGTCGGGAGACGTTCAGTGCAGCTCGGCAGTAGCTTGGCTATATATTTGAGCAGGTGATCCTTACACCGTGAGAAGCCTTCAATATAACATAATTCATCCAACCTTCTCAAGGTTAATCGGTCTGGCCATATCGGATTTCATCGGTTGCCTAGTCTCAAGCTTGTGAGGGGCATTTGGGAAGCGCAACAAGAGTGCACACAATAAGCATGAAACCCTGTTTCGGCATAGGGACAATCGTTGTGGTTGTCGCTGGGTTTCACAGGTCCATCACCGCGTGCGACTAAGCCGCATTTTCCCTCGCCTCTTTCGCAACTTCTTCGAGTTTGTCATCTGACAGTTCTTCGGTCTTCTTGTGATATTCCTTCTTGATGTGACGAGAAGGTATTGTCGTAATGATGTAGCTGACGTAGCCAAATTTGACTACCTCCGGGAGGACTTTATCGTCATAGCTCTTCTCTCTGTCAGCCGTACGGAGGCTTTGAAACTGCTTCGTCTCGCTCAGCCTCTTGCCATCGGGTATCCTACCTTGTGTGTGATTTGTGTGCTTTGAGCTGGATCATCTGCACGGAAGAGCAGCAGGTAGGCACTTATTTATACACCTTTGGAGTCAATTATCAGAATATCAAGCTTTCAACCAAAAGCAAGATATTAGGCAACAGTGAGGGCAATGAGTATATTGCCCATGTGTGTTTATCATGGTTCTTTACCTTTGCGCCCTAGGGGCTGAAGCCTCTTTTAACCTCTCAAGCTTATCAAAGTCGCCAGGTTGTTCATCGTCGTTCCATTCGCCTTGAACCTTGTTGTCTTGGAGAGCATACCAGCGACAGTCACCATCCCGGGGAATGATGAGAACACCTGGGACCTCTCAAACTTGTTTTACCATTTACTGTCCAATCCTTAGGTTGTTCAATCTAGTCTCATCGTGCGGTGACGACTCCGCTGCACCAATACGGCTTAGGAGTTTGGACGTACTTTCGTTGCAAGGCATCGGGGAGCTAGAAGACAACAAAACGAAGCCCCAGGTATACGTACCAGAGGTTGTACTTACCGAGACCCATTTCCCCTGTAGCCACTTGACAACTATGTGGCTGTCATATGTCTTTGATTGTGCTTTCTTGACCGAGGGATTGGAGGCCGCATCTTATAGCTTCGAATGCTTGCCAAGGAGCTATCATCTAAGTTTTCCAATTGCCAGCTTTACGATGTAGCAATTGGTTAGTAATTGAGGTCCAATGTCTAAGTTGTGAGGCAGATGTGTTATCTACATAAAGCAAGGCGAATGCATTCTGTAAGATACGCGGCATAAAAATGAGCTAACTGTGTTTAAAATAGCTCCGACGCCTGTGTTTACGAAGGTATAATATCACCCAGACCTGCAAGCAATTGTGACGCCGTACGAGTAGAAATCTAACGGCTGTTCTCCTACTGCAAGGCCACTGAGAATTCGCTATGCACTTTAGTCTGATCAGTTAGAATAAGCGGGGATATGAAAATATGCAAGGGTCTTAGCATTATTAGAGTTTATGTTTTTCACAGCTTCTCGTGTAAGAGTGTTTGTTGCGCCGCAGGTCTGTCAATTTCCGAGCTCAGTGCGACCATTTCCGTCTCACTATCGATAGTAAGAGTACATCAATACTGATGCTATGTATAAATGTCCGATTCCGGCCCAGTCCATCGCCCAACGTAGGTCAAACCAACCTTCTAAGACATCATGATTAAGCGCATCAGCACAAAAAATACCAAGATACAATGGGACCCGCATGCGACACCTAATAATAGTCCTGCGAATATGTTCCCTGGTATTTGCAACAGTCGAGACTCTGATCAAGAGCTGCCATCGCAATACAGTAACGGGGAAGTCTTCCCTGCCTTTGATGCGCCTTTTGAGCCGGTCATTGAAAGCCAACAAGCTATCTTTGGGCCACACGAGTTACCTCAACGATCAGTCCAGCCCTTGGCATCTCCTGACCTTATACACAATCCCAAGGTTGCTGGGTATGACTCTCCGACAAGTCATCTATTCGCAAGTCCCATTTGGCCCCCTGATGAAAATGTTTCTACGGACAGACCCGAGACTTTCAATGCGGCCAATGGACTCTCCATAACTTCTGATTGGGGCCTGATGGATGGCTTGGAGTCGTTCTTTGAACCATTTTCACCAATTAAGGAAATTTGCGGAACAGGCAAGAAGATGCCGATCTCGCAGTATGCGAGGACACCGTCGCACAGAAGGCGGAAACAAAAGCCCAACATCGAGCCACCAGGCACAACCGGGAGGAAGGGCCACAAATGCAGCCTCGGAGGATGCGGTCGAGTATATCGAAGAATTGAGCACCTGCAACGTCATATCAAAATGTAAGTGGGCCTCAAGTATCAGACCCTCCTCTCCATACACGTTTGCTTCAAGCGGTAATGCTGAGAAGTCCTAAACTAGTGATCATACCCAGTATCCTCAAACTTTCTCTTGCGAGTTTTGTGGGAAAAGCGATTTTCGCCGCGGCGACAACCTGAGGATTCATCGAAAGCTCCACGCACGTCAGCCGAGCGGCAATGTTAGGGTTAAATTTGTTCCTGAAGCAGCAGTGATTATTGAACAAGAGAGGCAACGTAAGGAGGTGAAGTGACTACTGTTACTCATATGAGATTGTGGTTTGATCTTACATATGTCTGATAAGTGAAGCATCAGTGTTTCGCAGCATGTCAACTACTGGTGAGGTCAAGGGGGATGCTATCTTTGCCAAGTAATGGAAAGAAGGAAGACCGACGGTATCTCAACTTGACATAGCAAAGATTAAAAATCCAAATTTACTTCAGGCTTTGGAAGCCAATATCCTCATAGCCTCAAGAAGGATAAATGTCCCACTATCAAAGCTGGATAATATGCTTTTGTGACTCAAACGTTGTCGTTATTTGCAGATGCCGGGACATAAGAAGGCGTCCTAATGTTTCATTGCTAGAAGCAGACGACCAAAGACCTCTTTAACCGGTGTTGTATGAGACGTTAATAGATTCCATCTATATTATATGCTCAACAGGCTCAAGTAGAAGTTAAACCGGAAATATTGCAGATATTAACAAGCAATGTCCACCGGGCGGTAACCAAAGCGGACAAGCCAGAAGGTCAAATCGGAATCTCCCACATACAATCACCGCTACACGGCTAATTCATTCTCAAACATAGGAGATGTCATTTTCTAACAGTAGGAGAGGGATGTTTCGTAGTTCACAGGTAGAATCAAATTAAATATAGGCAAGTCGCAAATTTGTATGACATTAACCATCAGAGTCGCTTTGCTCTGAAGTATGTGTAAAAGGCTCACGGGAACTATGTGGTCTGATTTCCGCCCCGGACCTCGGCCTCTGATAAATGGTGAATTGACCACTTGTTCACCATGATCCGTCATCAGTTGGCAAGCGACAGGCTATGAAGACTTTTAAGCAGTAAATAGCTATTAACTTCTAGATATGGAAGATCCGACTATTATTGGACATTAGTGCATGCTGATGGAAAACGAAATTACAAAGTATGCCAACTACTCCAATATTATCTAGAACCATGATAAGACCCCCCCTATTAAGCGCGTGATCTTAAGCTATGTAGTAATTAACACTTTAAAGAGTCCTAAAGCCTCAAAACAGTGCAGCTTAGACACTGAAACTGGGCCACAGCAATCCCAGCGGTTAGTAGAGGAGATCTGGCAACACAATCTATGTGTCGTGGCTGCAGGCCAATACCACCTTGCCAATTAGGGCGACAGTAGTAACGTATATCCAGTGATATGTTTCATCCCTTCAAGCCCTTTCTCAAAATAGATATGTTTATTCTTAGTATCCATTTCCTTCCAGTTGTCGAAATAGGCAGATGACTAAATCAGCCTTTTGTGTCTTAAACTTCTCAAGAAATGCCTTTCAAACCGTATCCCACGAATGACCGTACGGCCCACCTAAGTGCTGGAATCATGGCATAATTTCTCGATACCTACAGCATTGCTAAAAATAGTTTTACTCATGACTTACGTGCGTTGCTCATCTCCTACCTATACCGGGTGAGACATGTGGTAGGCAGACTCCAGACTGTTTCATATCCTGAAACACAGCGTATCGACAATTCGAACCCCAAGTTCAGACGAACCGTCACACCTCTCAAGCCATATAAGGAGTGGAAAGAACTTGTCATTGTGTCCTGGTTTCATCACACACAGAACAATCCAGCTAAATCCAATCAACAACCAGCCATGACTGAAGCAGTAGCCCTCAAGCACAACGATACACAGAAAAAGCTTACCCAGCGGGCCAGGAATAGAGAAGCGCAAGCTCGACGCCGAACAACGTTAAAGGCCAACGAGGATACCATCACTGTCCTGAGATGGGGTCTACGGGAAATTGCTCGTGCCACCTGTCAAGGAGATTTTATACATGTCCAAACTATCTTGAGGACCTTGGATCCATCCCTCATGAGTTCTGATCAAGGATCAGTGGCTCCAACTCTGCAATGGTGCGATAGTTTCCCCAACACTACAAGTGCCTGGGGATCTTCTGCTTCGCTACTTGACACAACCGATTTTAATCTTCCTTTATCGCCTTTCACAAGTCTTGGAACAATTGGTCAAGAAAGACCCTTGCCCTATCCAATGGTCTCGGAAGTTGAGAGCTGGAGCCCTTCAACAAATATCAGCCAGGTTACTGGCAGCATAACTGCTCTTAGCTGATCCTCGATGCCAAAGAAGCATTCACAGAGACGGACTGAAACATTCAAGAGCCATATACATCTCTTTCGGGGCGAGGCATCACGTGCCCATCATGGCTATGTCATAGTGTACTGGGAAGGCAGGCGTCTATTCCTTTGGGGAGTTGGGGGAGTTATTGTATCGCTTATTGATGTCCCTTAGTTGCTATTCTAGCAGCTCATTACAATCAGCAATCATGTCTCATTTCCTTTAGCCATCATTATCTCAATTGGTGAACATTGAAACCTGTTGCTGACTTGTGATCGGCTGTTCATCGGCGTTGGCTGGGCAGGTGGGGAAGCGGACTTATTTACGGATATAAAGCTTTGGATGACAATAAGGTACCCCAGTACAAGTCGATCCAGGTTCGGCCTACCCTGCAGTATGACATACTGTAATCGTGAAATTGTCAATTCGACGTTTTTTACTATCCCTGTGGATCCGACACAGCACCAGATACCCATTTTCGATTCTGAACTATCAAATATCATCCACCGTATCTATTGTTCCCAGTCCCGACAAACTTTAATCGCCGAAGTCGTAGCACTTTACGCAAGTGAAATAGAAGTTATCAGTAAGGGTAGCAAACAACTGAACCTCATACGTTGTGAGTCATAAGTACTTGGTAGTATTTGAGAGGGCAATTGCCAAGTTTCTCATGCCGCCCTGCTAACGCAGGGCAATCGAAAAATGGAGATGATCTTAAATCTGATTGGGATTCGTACTAATGGGCCATGGAGCTGCCAGAATCAGCATGGTAGGTGTCAAGAAAATAATGGATAGCATGCTTTTAGACGTTGGGACAGAAACCGTACCATCATAGGATCTTTACGGCAAGGCTCTACGATAGAAATTACTGTGTATTTACGACTGGCCTTGGTTTGAAACATATCGACCAAATCATTTGTTCACCAGGTCTCTCGGTACTCGGTACCTGCCAAGTATGATCTTAGGTTCATCCGTGAAATCGTGATGATTACTGTTAGGCAGGACTGGGGGCTGCTACCTCACCAATATTAGTTATATAACGCATATTGGGTCTCTAAATAACCTCTGTCAACCTCAGACTTTACTTTGCAAAAAGGCAGAGAAGGAAAACATATGAAAGATAAGTTCGATTTGAGGAGATATTCATTTCTCCTGCTCCATGAACGTTCCAACAACACCCACCCCCATCGGGGTCGCTCTTTCTCTGACTATGGTATCCTCGGTCTATTCTCTTTACGTTTGCAATTGGCTGACTCTGGCCTGACGATAAGATATTAGTCGGGCTCTCGGGTTTATGCCTTTATCGTCTCTTCTATCATCCACTCGCCATATTTCCAGGTCCTAAACTAGCTGCATGCAGCCAGGTTAGCAAGGCCCCATTCTCTTCGTTGAAGTTTGGTCGCTGATACAGATCCAAACTAGCTCTGGTTCCTTCGTGCATGGACTGGAGGCAAGTATCCATTTGTAATGAGGGAATTGCACGACAGATACGGTGACGTGGTGAGGATTGCACCTAATGAGCTTAGTTTCAAGACTCCACAAGCATACAGAGACATCTATAATCATGCCGTGGGCAACAAATCGCCTTTCCCAAAGAGTAAATACTTTTACAACCGAAGCGCGTCCATCAAGCATCCTGATATCGTATTCACCATTGACAGAGAATCGCATCGGTCGCAACGACGATCGCTTTCTCACGCATTCAGTGCTCGTGCTCTTCGGGAGGCCGAAAGTACGATTCAGAGCCACGCTAGGCTATTTACCCACCAGATTAGCGAACGCGGCAGCCTAGGAACTGGTGGCGTAGATATGTCGACTGCCTTCACCTGGCTTACCTTTGACATCATTGGTATGTTACATCAGCTGACAGGAAATCACTAACAGATGTGGGAAGACTATAACAGTGCTGACGGGCAATAGGTGAATTGACATTCGGGGAATCGTTTGAATCGGTTGCGAACTGGGAGCCAGATACATATATTGCACTCATCTTGGAATTTATAAAACACTTCACCATAATTCAGGCAGCTAAGCGACTGGGTATTTCGGAAGGCCTTCTATCTCTGCTTATACCAGCAAATCTTAAAGAAAGCATGGCGTTCCATGAAAGTCTGACAAAAGAGAAGGTCACGCGTCGTATCAAGATGGGCGACTTCAACCAGCGCAGGGACTTCTTCGCGCACATTATTAGCGACGGCGGTTTCAATCGTGATCATCTCGCAGAGCAAGCTAAGATATTGCTACTGGATGGGTCTGAAACCACGGCCACCTTCTTAGCGGGTGTCACATATCTGCTTTTGAAATCTCCTACTGCACTGGCGAAACTGCAGTGTGAAGTACGATCTTCTTTTGCTTCACTTGATGAAATCAGAGGTGATTCATTGAACAAGCTGCCTTATCTCCGCGCTTCCATCGAAGAGGGTCTTCGTCTTTTTCCTCCTGTACCAATTGGTCTTCCGCGAACTTGTCCTGGGGCAGTGATTGACGGATGGTACGTTCCTTCTGGCACTGAAGTGTCGGTGGACAACTTTGTTATGTCTCACGATGCGAAGTTTTTCCCGGAGCCTGATGAGTTCCGTCCTGAACGCTGGCTTGAAGGCCAGACAGGAAATAACAAGGAGGCCAGCCGTCCATTTTCTATTGGCCCTCGCGCTTGTTTAGGTGCCAATCTCGCCTATCTGGAAGCAAGTCTGATTCTCGCCATTATGGTATACTCCTTTGACTGGGAACTTGTCGACAAGAGCCTACACTGGTTTGAACACGTCGAATTGATGTCGTTCTGGAAGAAGCCACAATTACTCATCCGCTACCATCCTCCTGGTTCTTTCCGCGGGGTTTAAGTATCGAAGAGGAAAGAGTGCAGCTGCAATTCGACAATATTTATCAACGGCCCTATTGGCGCCAATGATTCCAGGCGATCTTGCAACCTAACCTCAATTCAGTCAAAATCATCATTTTATGGTTCAACCACTGCCTCAGTGTCGCAGTTTACCGCTGGAGAAATAATTAGGGGACCATTTGTCTTAATGCAAATCTTAAAGAGAAGAGTTTCCGGTATCTCTTACAGCTCATTTAGGTGTTCTTTAATTTTAAACCTATATAGCAACAAGAAAACCCTCAACAAGATAATATAGTAAGCGGCCTTAATAAAGAACTATTCCATTCTTTACTAACCGTATATGATATACTACTAAACCGCTTCACTGGTGAACTAATTAGAGGCAGCGAGAATAATATCCACAATCTCCTCGTGGCGATGCAATAATGCTAGCTGTAGGGCTGATGCGCGCCCTCCTCTTTGCGCACTAGCCTCAGCGCCCTCGTTGAGAAGTAGTTGAACGATGTGTGTATGTCCCCCCGATGCCGCGAGGCAGAGAGCTCCGTTTAGTATTAATTGAATTGTGTTTTTATACTGCAGGTCGTAGGAAATACGCTCGCACTCCAGAGCACTGATGACTTTCCTGGCTGTGGTTATCATTCCCTTTCTTACCGCCCAAAGGAGGCTAACAGGGCTGTTGCTCTTTGTATCCCGATAGTATAAAATGTGTTCGATAATAGGATAGATTTGCCTGCTAGTGCGAAGCAAAGTGACAAGGTCTTTCGCTTCAAGGAAAGCAGCAAGTTCGATGAAAAGTTCTGGCGGTAGGGCCAAGAGCGCCATCTGGTTTTCTGTCGGATACTTCAAAGCGTGAAAAATATGATCTCAAATATAGCCTGATCCTTTAGAACATTGATTGGTCTGAGGGTGATAGTTTTCCCTATATGATAAAGCAACATAAAAGGGACATAAGTAATAAAGATAGAACTCTACTATCGATTACGAGCAAACACCCGAAAGTGCTAGAAGCATTAAGTCACCAATAAGCGTCTGGAAAAGGATCCTGGAAGCCACGTCGCCTGTTGGTGTGAAACTTGTATTATATGCGTTGGGACACTGGGAGGACAGAATGCTATGGAATTACTTACACCCTAGGCAAAGCGTAGAAGCGTGTTAACCAGGTTAACAGGGTAGTGCAAAACATCGATAGAGAGCAATACCCAGATTTCCCAAGTGATTACATAAAAGCTGAGTCTTGATACTATCCTACAAAGTAGGAGATTCATCTATGCAAACGTCAAATATTAGAGGTTGTCGACATCGTGATGCCCTACGCCTGCATCAGAGAAACGCCGCCCCAGTTCACAGGTTACATTGCAGTATGGGGCTGAAGGTGCCGTCATTCTGTGCCCTGAATGGATTCATGGGATTTCAGTGGTTGCTTAGAAGGCTGCCTCCCTTCTTCGGTAGGCTGACAGAGCACTAGTCCTTTTCATCTACTGACAACGCCTCCTTTCGCCTAATGAACTTGAGCCTCATGGAGACGCATTCCATAGACAGCCACCATAGCAGAACAACAAGCACTATACTCACTATATTCACCGAAGCTCAATCACATTAGTTCCGTTAACGGCTACATTGGAGAGACATGTTGTAGCTAGTGCTATGAAGTATTGACGCATATTTCCTCCGCCTTACACGTGATATAGATCTAGATAGTACCAAAATAGACACAAAAAGACCCTTCTTCAACTGGGACCTGTCTATTGTTGTTCAGTGATTATATACATTTAGACTAGCATAGTCGCCTATCCATGCCACATCCACTTTATCGCGAGGTCTGATAAAACAAATAGTACCAGAATACAACCTCTATTAATTGGGTGCATTCAGTTACTAATACACCAAAGAAGGATACTTATTGCCGTGAACTGCATGTCAGGCTTTACCAAGCTTTCCATTAAGCAAGGCTATTATCAGATGGGTTTGAGACTTCTCAGCTTACATGTATCACAAGCACAGCTACTTCTTCTCATGGCTCTTATTCATCGTACCGTTGATTTTCCTAGTTCCACCAAAGCCCTTAGATACAACTCAGTGTTCGTTTTTAAATGTAGTTTAACCAGTTTCGTTGTTTCTAATTCCACACTAAGTCATGGTTTAGGTAACAAATACAGCGGCGTTTTCAGTCGTGAACGTAACCACTGAAACAATGACAACGAGACCTGACTTTGAACTTCGCCAGTTTCTCTGTATACATATTGACGGGACTGGAATTTACTCGATCAATGGCGAAGTATCACGCAAACCACTGGCTGCTATCCGGTTGTCACCATCGGACCGTGAAGGCTCTCATAAACGCATAGAAAGCATATCTATAACTACTAAATGGTTATTCATCCTCCTCATGGCTAGCTCTAGCGCCTGGTGGGTTCTATCCCAGATATCTTTGGATATCCTAGTTGTTATATGGGGCTTATGGGCTTCGTCAATGATGGAAGCAATTGCCATAATCATTTGTGTGATCGTAGCACGAACCGAAGCACAAGCCTTTTCGTTCACGATGGGAAAAAGTGCTGTATTATACGGATCGGTGTTCTACTCCTCTATACTGATTTTATGTATACTTCTTGGCGTTGCGATCTGGGATATCAGTCAAAGCAAGCTACCACCTTTTCGTGCCATCCCGTACCAAAGATACGAACACAGAGGAGGTAGTAATCGTTCAGTCCTATCTGCAGCAAAAGAGCGTATTGCCATACCTTGGCTTATCCTGTGTTACTTGCTGCGAACTGGAACATCAACTCGAAGCCTGTAGTTATCGAAGTTACACCTTAGCCGTGGAAACAGTCTGAAGCTCAAAGTTGCATAGTGTATAGTATTACTGTGTTTTGCATTTAACGACAATACGGGAAGGTCTATATCTATAAAGACAAATGTAAAACTACCGAATTTATTAGAGTGTATGTTTGATCTTCTTACGCTAGTACTCTGGGAATATAGCACGCTGTTGAGACTGCATGAAATAGCCGATGCTCTTAGAGAATGCTTCTACTAAGTATCAATAGTAGGATAAATAATCCAGAGAACCTGGCTCCCCTTTAGTCTTTATATAATGCGCTTTAATGCCTAACACCAAAGTCACAGAGCGCTATAAGAACTTGTCGAAAGATATCTAGGCAAAAAGATCCTTTGAAAAGGTCTATCGATATCTTGGCTTAAGACTGTCTGATAATATAGTTAAGAAAATAGACATATGCTAGTGAAGCCGCAACGGGTTCCGTGGAGGCGATTTTGTGGGGAAGTGAAGAGGTACATCTATCCTTCGGTTTGTCAATAATCTCCGTTTGTATGGGAATATTCTCACACAGGGGTCGATCCCTTTGTGTGGCAAGCATGTCACCGCTAGCGCTTTGCTACCGTATTAGACGACATGTGTTTGGTCACCTGATTTGTTGCGAGTTATGCCGGCCAAGTGTTCAACTTCCTCACAGAAGACGTTCCCGATATGTAGTGCGAGCCGCACGCGGAGCCTCGACGATACGTGGTAGGGTATTGCCTCATTCCTGCTTCATCATAATCAGGTCTTCAGATCGATGGTTAGGTATAACAACATACATCCTTAGTGGTAGTTGTGTTGTATAAAATATTTCACAACACAGAGATGCAGCCAAGGTTTGGTTTTCAAGACTGGAACTTGTCGTGAATAAGTGTATATATTAGCAGAGACGAATAATCGAAATGCTAGTATGTAAATACAACGTCAATTCAGATTCCCTCCTGTCTTGCTTCAGCCTTTTGTTATTCTCTTCGTGATATATATCTTCTTTTTTGAACCCTGGGCACTCGACAATGCTTAACTTCAGTCCTAGGATCTCTCCGCCAGCCAAAAGTATCACTAGGCTTCCACTCTCGTGTAACACGTGGATCTGATTCTTGAATGATAACCTCGATATATTCGAGGAACAGCCTACTCGTCTCAGGGACGAAACTGTAAGCAAATAAACAACTGCCTAGACATAGAAAGGCGAAGAATAAGAAGATCGCAACCCGTCTGATCCATTCAATATCAATGAGATATGGAGTGTACGCAGATGCAAAGACTGCCCATAGCCAGTGTACTCCAGCAGAAATTCCAATATCCCTGGATCTTGTAGCAGTGCAAGGGATTTCTCCAATAATGATCCACATTGCAGGTGTCCAGCTCGACGCAACGAGAAAAAGGAATAGAGCCATGAAGAGAAACTGGACATGGTTTTCTACCAACTCTCCATGAGTCAAACCAGCTGCCATACCCACAATGGCTGTGAGAAAGTGGCATAATGACACGGCCAATCCGCCGAATAAAAGAGTCCGGCGCTGACCAACCTTCCGGAATATCAACATATACATGGGCGCGGCGCAAAGGCGGACAAAGGAAAAGACTAGGGCGATCATAAGGGGGTCACTGAGAGCCCCATCAGACTCAGCGAGCGAGGGCAAAGAGAACATGATAAAGCTTATACCTGTGCTGTTACATCAGGAAATGAACAGTCAGTTCTTGCCCAGGGTGTAGCTTCATTGCGTGTGGCAACGTACCATTGATACATCGTCTGTAGAAAGATACTGAAGGTCAGAGGATGAATTCTTCTTTTATGTGTTTTAGCGCTGCCGTTTACGCGAGCACAGAACCATTCCTTGACAAGTTCTCGAAATGAGACTCTCTCTGGACCTAGGCCAGTTTCGTGGCTGAAGTAGATTTCGCTCAACTCCATCCCCGCACGCTGCCTATCTAACTCGCTCTGCAGTCTTAGATTTCGCAAGCGACATAGGGCAGTGTAAGCTTCTTCATTGCGACCCATATTGACTAAGTGACGCGGTGATTCAGGCATGAACGTTACGCCTATGGTCAAGACTATCGGCCCTATAAATTGACACGCAACAACGCATCTATAGGCGGATATATCGGCATCTTCTTTGACTAGGCAGGCAATGGAGGTAGCTGCTAGCAGGCCCAGAGCAATGCAACCTTGATATCCGGCAATCAAGTAGCCTCGGAGAGAAGAATGACACTGATAGAGGTCAGTAAGAAAAAGCTGGCATCAAACGGGTGGGATTCCTTCTGCAGAAAGTGGTAAAGTGAGGTCAAGTCGCAGTTATTCTATGAACATCGCATCGAGGAAGTCTAAGGGACTCACCGTTTCTGTCATGTATAATACAGTTCCGACTGAGTTGATCCCCACTCCAACCCCACCAATCAGACGGCCGATGATAACCTGTAGCAAGGCATAGTCGTAGAAACCAACCGCCATTTGCAAAGACACGCCTATCGCGTAGACGACAGAGCTAATCTGGATGAGCCACTTACGGCCCAGTCGGTCTCCAAGAGCACCACCGCTGATCGCGCCGAAAGCAGCACCGCAGAAGAGGATAGACATAATGAGGGCCACGTTATTTTGAGATATTTTGCTTTCTCCAGGGCCTTCAACGATGGCAATAAAAGAATTAGATCGGATAAGTCCATTCACACAGCCGAAATCATAGCCAAGCACAAGGCCGCCGGTAGCAACGAATGCAGTTAATAGAATGGAGCCGAAGTTCGTGTCTACTTCTGCCTCATAATGAAAATGGGCTCTATGCAAGATCATATTATCCCGATCACCTGGGGGATCGTTTTTTAGATTAATCGCCGCCATCACTTGAGGAGGCTGCTGGAGACAGAGCGATGGAACCGAGTGATTAGAATGCACACCACTGAGGTCTCGGGTGGCTGATTTAGTATCAGAGGTTAGCTGGCGGAAACAAGGGCAAATGGGATTATAAATAATGGTCCCTAGGGCAAGCTCCGATGGCTTAGTGAACCGATTTATGGATTAAATCTATGATCATACGAGCATTCACATAATAGGAAAATTTATCTTGTGTTATTTCCCAAAGGCAGGTTCATGATGCTTGGTATCTGCAAAGTATAAATATCACATTATCGTGTTCTGGACATCATTGTACTCATGGCCGCGCATTAGCGATGCGTGGCTTTCACACCGGCTTTAGTCAGAATTGGACGGTATGCATATGCTTTGCATATGCCTTTGGCTTCATAAGTAGCAGATAGCTTTAGTTAGGCGTGTATTTCTCGACTAATCACAATCGATCATGGATGATAACTTTGTGGGCCCATCTAGGGCTGAAGTTCGTTGCATCACTCAGACGGCTTCCAGTCAACGATGATTATGAATGGTTTCATGTAGTGCGTATAACCCTGCCCTCTACGCATCCAATAACGTTACATGCCAGTCATCATTGCGAAACAAGAGATATTATCCCTGTAGTATGGGGAGGTAGGCTTACGCCCTGAACACAACTCAAGTTCGATGAAGGAATACAATGCCCTACATTGAAAGGCCGGCAAAACCTATAGTGATGGTCGAGCGTAGCGTATATCTCTCAAGGAATCATCTTTCCCTCTCACAGGGGATTATTGGTTGGCCTCTTGTAAACACACGTATAGCCTTTGTCTCCGGCTCCTGCCGTGCTTCACACGAACCTAGCTTGTCTGGAACTAAGGGCCCCGCCCTATTTTCGAGTCAAGTTTTGCATACATCAAATGGTCTGGTATTTAGTTCTGGACCGGATCCACATGTACTATTAACTCTGTATGTCACCTGCGACGCCTTTAACAAGTGTCCTTTGTGTGTGTCAGTCATCCTTGTGTAAGTGCATCACTGGGCTAGCTGATCTGGGCCTGCTATAAAATTACACGAATGCTACCCCCATCATATTCGGGAAAGAATTTGACAAACCCAATGCAAAGACGGTTCAGGAGCCCGGAAGCAACACACATATTTGGGACGCAAGGATGAGGTGGATCTAACTACTTGCATAATCATGAAAACCGCCCCGGTACAGCAGAGCAACTTTTATCCCCGGTGCACTATTCTGTGGATGATCTTTGTTCCCATTAATACGACTTTACAGTGCTGCCACATCTTACACTGACCAGTAGCTGGTGTGTATGAAATAATGCTGAATAGATGAATAACTACTCAACATGCTACGTAGTTCCATTTGAGCTTTTCTCATGCCCAAAAGGCGAAAGTGACAGCACATGGCATCAGGTAGAACAACGTAGTTTTATGCTGGTTTCTTGATGATTTCATATCCGACAGGTTTCATGCTTTATGAATCGTCTCCCTCAAAAGGCATCCATATCGATATTTGGCCCGGGGTGCGAGCCCATCCGTACCTCGAGACAGCTTTAGAAACTCGTGCTTGCATGCAAATTAGTATACACTCGATATCTAGGGTTCGTCATGCTTCTTGCGGATCTTACTCTATGGGACGGAATACAAGTCGCAGACGCTCTAAGAAGGTCGTCTGCCAAATCTGACACAAAGGGTCTTCCATTTCTTTTAGGTAACATTGAGTGAAAGAAGTTTATGAAAGTAGCATGCCAGTATTCGCTGATGCCTAGCCCCATTGGCTGTTCTCTTAGCCAATCGGAGGAGGTCTGAACAACTAATGATTACCTAGGTCAGCTGGAGAAGAAGTAAAATGAAAAGGCCAAAAGAAACAAAAAAGCTTTGGCTAAGTTGAGAGGGAAATTACTGACCTTCACTCGACCGACAAGAGAAACCCGGATTTCATCAAGTTCAGCTCTAATTAGTGACTCAGAAAGGTGACGAAATCCACTAATAATCTGAGAGGCCAGTGGTAAGTAGTTGGACTTCCAGTGGAGACGCCCTCAATCTGCGCCAGGGTTCAGTAGTATCTCTCACCTGTGACGTTGCACTCGCCATCTCTACCTCTGTCAGTTAAAACAAATCGACGAGATTGAACTCTAGATATTCTCCTGCAAGAACATACTTGGGCATTTCTTCATAGAATGAGTATATCGTTGCTATGTCGGGATGGGCAAAGTAGTTGATATCAGTAAAATCGTATAGTGAAACATAACGCTTCACTCGTATCGCGCCATTTACTCGGTTCCGTATCAGAGAGCCGGATTGATGAGGGCGAAAAGCTTTGCTTTCAATTGATACTATATGCCGAACCAACGACTGAACTACTAAAATTAAATCCCCCCATCCATTGTCAAAACTGAGGAGTTCTACTAAGGGGTAGGAAGGGAGCGCAATAATCTCGAAGCCAATAGATTTTTACTGTCATGCAACACTCTTTGCATACATAATAAGGACAAAATGTTTCCGTTCAAGACAGAATAAAGCATCACTTCGGTTTTCGTTGCTTTCCTTTGATGTAGAAATGCCATCATATGCCTCAGTTTTCTTTGCCCTAGCATGGCGTTTACCGTGACAACATTGGTTCAGAAATCCGACAGTTGGTAGGTGTCGATGCCGGGATGACTCGTTAGAGCAGATGACTCAGGCAAAATATTTACAGTACCATACAAGCTGCGCATGACCGAAACGTCTTGTTTTCTTACACAGATGTACCCTAGGGGGTTCTATTCTAAGAAAAATCTCGGTAGATCTTACTGAACTGGCCTGAGTAAGTTGTTGGCGTTATGTAGCTTATGATGTAGTGAGGTGGGTCAAAATGCCTGTCCACCGAGCCGTATTCATCCTTGGTGATGTGCTGTATGTCATGAGCAACATGCTCCCGGTAAAGGGGTGGGTGGGGAATGGCACGAGAGACTAGTTGTACCACGACGAATATTGTTGAGAAGCAATATATGGATGCCTTGTGCAATACAAAGTCATCTGAGGTACAGTATAGAAACACTCGACCTTGGTCCGCCAGCCGATTCTAATGAACAATCCAAATGATGGAGTCTCAGGTATTGAACAAATCACCTGATCACCATGGGCATCAGCTCGGTGACGGCCCAGGAAGGACTGCTCGGACTCACGACAGACAGTCATGTAGGCGTACAGATCACGATATTTCAACCTCCTACAAGGCATCTGGAGAAGAAAGGAACACAGTTCTAGAGTTCCAAGCAAGAGTGATGAGTGCTTTCATCGCTGACCCCGCGGCATGGCTTCGAAGGGAGCGCAGTTATCTCAAAATCGATAATAGTAAGAGACGATTACGTGGAGGACATATTGTTTCAGATGCCAGCTTTGGGATATTATCATCGGGTCATACTACTGCATCTCGATTATCCAGCGAAGATCGCGGGACAGAGGATGCTGACGAGAACCCTGTATCACCTGCTTATACCAATTCAGAATCCGAGACTCGCACTTTGCCTGAGAGTAGGCTAACAACGGAGCGAGGCACACATTTTCTTGCCTTGGACGGCGCCGCCTCATGTTTGAAGATGCGTTATCAAGAAGGCGAGCTTTCAAATGATTTGACACGGAGGCAACAAGTCGTTCGGGATTGTCAAGAGCCGGCTTTTCGATACCATTCTTGTGAGGCACACATGGGCGGTTGTTTGGAAAGTGGCTACACAAAGTGGCTTCGCGTAGGGCATAGAGAGGGGAATCACACGTCTGGTATTATTAAGGATTACCATTTCAGTAAAGGAAGTGGAATATATTGAACTTATAACTATCTCAAAGAGATATCAATTCGATACAGCTTTGGCTCCGCCATTTTCGAATTGAAAAGAGTGGAACACGAATCAAACTATGTGATATCTGATGCTACGCGTTGCGGAATCCTCTTCCCTACCACGAAACGCGCATCGATCGCGATGCACGTAGTGGGCGTAATGCCTTGCGACCCTGGCGCCTATATATATACATCCTGGAAGGGATCTAATGCCTTCCTCAATCGTGCTGGAGGTGACAAAGATGGATGCGTGGCGGACGATGAGAACCTCTAACTACGTTCAGCGCTGGTATCCTGCAAGCCGCCGCGATTGAGAAGCACAGCAAGAGCCTGCAGCCCCGCTGTTGCTGCTTTCGGTACGTCCTTCAACATTGCCAGCTGTTTCATGTCTTTAATGCCGGCGGTGTCCAGCCACCGCTTAATCTGTTGCGCTTCGGGCCCTTGATTAGTCATTATAGCGAAAGATGCAAGGAAGAGAACAAGACGAAAGATGAAAAGAAACTTTCGGCAGGTGTATTCGATGGCATATGTGAGGAGTGCTACCACGAGTAGGCGCCCAGTGTATCTGAGATCACCAAGATGCATGGTATATGTATGTGACTAGCTATGAGGCGTAGATGTCTAGTAGATATAATCAAGCTCAATTGTCAGGGCACGATTTTTTCCTTACCTTGGTCTGATCGTTTTCTATCCATGAATAGAAACACTTCTATAGAGAGAATACCATCCACAACCCCTCTTTCGCCACCACCCCTCTTTCGCCAGGCAAAATAAAAAAAGCTCCACCAAAACTCATCAACTTCACTTACACAGAATTTGACCAAATTGACAGAA
>JABCJW010000243.1:0-20914 GCA_013184375.1 Fusarium newnesense
CCTTTGCGGCAGCTGCCGCAACACCCTCGGTTCGGAGCCTCTCCCTTTCAGCCACGGTTCGATCTTGAAGGGCAGCACGATTAGAAGACTCAATCTTACTCAAGGTCTTCCGATGGTCCTTCAGTTCTTTGTCGAGTCTGCTGATGTGGCTTTTGAGTTCTACTTCGACTTCGCCTGCCTGCGCAGTTTGTCGCTTGTATTCGTCGATCTAGAACAATTTAGATACTGTCACATCACTCCTTTCCATGGTGCTTACCTGCTCCTGGATTGTCTCCAGAGTTGCCAAAGGCACTGAAACCGTTGCTTTTCTGTCCCTAGTCCCGCTTCCAAGGGAAGCACTTTCGAGCATCTGGCGGACTGCAATGGGCATAGGAGGATTGTGGGTGTCAGTCGGCAGATCGCGAAGTGGAAGAGTGCGCATTCGTTTAGCATCACCAACGCCTTCGTCATTAATCTGAGGGTGATCAGCAATATGAGCTTCAAGATACAAGTCGATACGATACTTACATGCTTCCGCTTCAAGTCATTTCCATATAAAGCGTCTCCTGTAAAAGGCAGCTGGGTCTGTGTCCCCGGATTCTCGAAGATGTCAAGAACGTCATCCGGGATACCCTGAGGCTCCCAATTCAATGTGTCGGTAATTCCATTGAAATAATTCGCAAATATCTCTGCGACTTCGTGGGGTTCACAATAACCTCGCTCTGGTTCTTCGAGATACCGGCTTGCACTTACAGTAGATGCGAGAATTGCGTTCTTGACCTCGAGTGCCGTTGCGCCATCCAAAGGACCATATACATGCTCAATCGAATACGTTGTCACGAGTCGTAGCACTAGCGGCGACTTCCGACCAGTATTGTCGCATAACTGCCTGGCGATCAACGAACTCGGATAATGAAAGTCATAGCCGATAATGACGTCGAAGCTAAAAGGGTCGAAGTCTTCGCTGGTCAAAGCAATACTGATTCTTGCAGACGAAGCAAACTTGGCATGTAGGTTAATGTTTTCTGCGGAACATTCAACCTCTGCTGCTTCAGCAAGTTTAAAAAGTAGTCGCATCAGTTCCTTGGTACCAACCACAATCAGAATTTCCTTTTCTTTCCCATCTAGTGCAGCCATCAGTTCAAATAAGAAACTGAATTTGGGATTGGCATCACAGCAGTATCTGGCGAGCTCAGAGCTGGGTAACGTCTCAAGAACACTACCAATGACATCCTGGGGATAGTCGCAAATCTCGAAGAGCCTGTAGAAAAGATTGTCGATCTTTTTAACGAGTTCTTCACTGGGCTCTTCGGGAGTCTCGCCAGTGAAGCAGCGGCTAAAGGCTTGGATCTCGTCTTTGTGGTCCTCTATCACCTCTCCATAGTAAGAACGCCTGCTCGCCTGCATCGGGAGAGTGACTTTCGTTTGCACGTAAAAGTCGTTCTGCTCTGAAGATTCTGACAGTACATCAGAAACTTGTTCGACAGGAAGTTGACCCATGGTAATAGAGTGCCCTGAACTTTCAACTTCAGTGGGCACTGAACCCTGGTTGGGAAAGTTCAAGGTGTGAGTTGACGCAACTGGTTCATTCACTATACTAATGACCGTGGGAGAAATCGTTGCAGGGAGGAGGTTATCTTCCTCATCTTGGCTAATAATAGAACGGGTGAGGGATACGTCTGATTCAGCAAATCTCCTACTGAGCTCTTCTCGCATCCTGGCAACTGCACTGGTGGAAGGGTCCGCCATAATGGCTGCCGGCGCTATTGAAGACACAGGGGTGTCGGAGTTGGTTCCTAGAGCTTGTGGTTTCCAGGGATCCATAGAGTAAACTGGCTGAGACTGAAGTACAGCTGCATGGCTACTTGCGCTGGCACCAGGAACCGGTTCTTCATCGGTGATTGCTTCATAAGGCGTCCCACCCGGGTTCTCTTCGAGAGAATCACCAACATGTGTCAACGCCTCGTCCCTGTCGAAATCGATGTAGCTCTTTAGCTCATCGACAGCTGAATCCCGTGTTTGTGAACCCGAGCGCTCCATTTTTTGATTTGAAGTAAATCGAGGCTTTCCAAACCCTTTAGAATCGCTACTGGGTTTAGACTTGCTAAGTACGCTATCGGTCTTTGCAACGGTTGTGGGAGAAGGCGATCTCTGGCTGGAGCCTATTCCTTGACCGGAAACACTGTTTTTCTTAGGTTGGGGTTTAGAAAGCTGCGACGCTTCAAAAGATTCCTCCTCTTGGCTCGCTTGAGTTTCGACTGTGGCTCTTGGGCGAGGAGTCTTGCTAAAAGTCCCAGCCGCGGAAGAGAGAGACGATATGTCTAAGGGGCCGTACAACCCTTGGGGTTGGGAATAGTATATTTGGGCTTTCTGTGTCCTGTGTGAACCCGGAGAGCTTCCTAGAGATGCAGCTGCCTCCCCTACGACGTGCCGGATGCTTTGGTCACTAGGCAAAGAACTATCAAGAAGGATCCCTCTCTCTGATGTTGCAGGGTGAGAGTGGCTTGGTTGACGAGACGGTATGATATCTGAGCCAGTGGCGGCCGAATCCGAAACAACTTCGGCCTGTGAAGCAAGGGGGGTAACCTGGGTCTTCGATACAAGCGTCGAAGTCCTGTCCGTGATAATGTTCAGGTTGGTGGATAGGCTCGAGTCGCCCTGTGAATCTGGAACGATGATATCAATCTCTTTGCTTGAGGAGGATAGCACCTGTGACTGGGAAAGATCTTCCACGCCACTCACGCTAGTTGGTTTATCAGGGCGCTGCGGGTTAACGTCGCCCTTTTCGAATTGCAGTCCACGTCTTTCGTCTCGATCCCTTGGGGGGTGATGATGACTTGGCGCACTTCGCTCCACACCCGGTTGCTGACTACCTAGAGACTCCTCTTCGAATGGAAGGCGACTTGAAGAATCAAGGACGTGATCTTGTACCACTCGCTGCCCGTCCCCAGAACCTTGGTTAACCGAGACGCTATCTTGGCCGTATGGGTCCTGATTGACAGGCAAGTCTCGGCTGTTCGAGGAATGGCTAGCTTGAGAGTTTGCGGTTTCAAAACTCTCGTTTTCCGGCGATAAGGTATCTCGAATACCCCCGGTCGAGCCAAGATTATCTCCGTCTGATATCTGATTTTTCGTAGTGGTACGGTTCTCAGTATTATCAGCTTCTAAATCGTGGGTCTCTTGGAGACTGTGGATGTCCTCGGTCTGCTCGTCCAAGTGATAAGCGACGCCGGTGAACCCTCCAAAATCAGTCGGTGACAGGTTGTCTTCGTTTTCGGAATCAGGATACTCCGTCTTCAGATCCACAGGAGCGTTGGCAGACTGAAAAGCATCCCTTTCCGGGGACCTGGCGATGGATTTACGATTGTGTACCTCTTTCTGGTATACAACCTCTCGAACTTGGCGGCTGCTTCCAGGATTGTCCTTGGCCAAAGATGATAGATCCTCGGGTATTTCAGGACTTCTTGGAACACAGTCAGGTCTAGCAGCAGGTTGGCTCTCACGATCTTGATAGTCCCGATTTCCGGATAAATCTTGGGAATCTGGGATGGTGCCTTGACTTAGTTGTGATGCAAATGTAACTCGCTGGTCATCATCCTCAAGTTCCGTGATCCTTTGAGAGCTGTTTTGAGTAGTGACACTCTGATACTCAGATGGGTCGAAGTTGTCAGGCTTACTCAACACAACAGCAACTCCTTGAGTAGGTGCCCTCGAGAATTCGTAGGAGCTCACGGATTCAGCGTCAACAGATGAAGCAGAGATGAATGAAGGCACAGGCTCTTCGGATTTAATCCTGGAACTGCGGTTTGGCTGTACGTCTTGCTCGTGAGAGTCGAATCGAGATACGTCATGAGTCGATGCATCAAGTTTTGGCTGTTGTTGTTTGTTGCAAACCACTGGCGTCTCAGATTTGCCCCGACGAGGTGTAAGATCTCGAAGTCCTCGCCGATTTCTTGTCTCACGACGTTGAGCTTCACGCTCTGTCCTTTCACGTTCCCTCTTCTGTTTCTCTTTCTCCCAATCCTCTAATGCTTCAGCATTGAGATTCTTGTACTAAGGCATATGTTAGCGTATGTGCTCTCGTCTTATTAACTTGAAGGGGCGTCAAACCGGAATCCACTCGTTCTCATACGTCTCACCGTCAGAGTCAGTTTCCCACTCTACAAGGCACCGGTGGTTAATATCACCACTGTTGGGGTTTGCTAAGTACTCTTCACTAATGACCCGGCGAATGTTCCACCACTTTTTCTTCTTGCCCAACTTCCTGCGCTTTCTGGCAGGCGACTGTTGGACAAGTTCAGATTCACTATCTTGGGCTTGTCCTTTTCTTTTTCTTTTCGATTTGCGCTCTAGTGAGGTTCTGGGTGTGTTTGTTGTGGATTGATTCTCTCCTTTGCGCGTTCTCACCATGGGTACGCCGGTATAACGCACGTGGGATGATAGCTAGAGAGCCGAACCCGAAAAGCCACAGGAGTGCAACACACGGCCGTGGCAAATAGATGCAGCGCAATAACGGAGCTGCGATCAGATCTACCCAGCGACGATGACCTGCGGCGACCGGCTTCAGCGGTCAACGCTTGGAATAAGTCGATGGTTGCGCGCCGCGGTTGTGAGCAAGGCTTCTAAACAGAAGCAGCTTGGGGAATGCTTTGGGGAATGTCGTCGATCAATTCCCGCTAGAATGCACGTGATGGTCAGGCCAAGGATAGTGTATGTTCAGGGTGAGAAATCAGGGTCTCAAGGCGAGCTAGTGGACCTTGGGGGCGTGAGGCGCAAGAATAGTGAAAGAAGGGACAGGGGACCCAAGTAAAAGCCAGGGCGCTTCAGTGGATGAGAGTGTAGTTACACGAGGTGCAGGTGTTAAGTTGAGGCAAGAAATAGAAAGCGAAGAGAGTTCAGAGTTCAGAGTTCAGAGTTGAAATGAAGTTACGGTAGATAAGATGGGGTAAGATAGATGAAAGTGTAAAGTGAGGGTGGTAGGTGCCTTCTTCCTCGCAATTTTTGGTTGCGAAGCTTTTCCAAGTCTTAGAATCTCTTCAGGCGATCAAGTTAAAGTAGCAAGAGGATGTAATAAAACTTAGGACCTCTATCCTAGGTGACAAAAAGCCTTAGGTAAACTTAGCATAATTTAGTATAGGTATAGAGGATCTTAGATGAAATGCACCTTGATTTAATATCAGAAGTCTTCTTGCGCCCCGAGGGTATCTAGGTAGCCCAAGCAGGCATCGTCTGCACCCTGTACAGGCAGGCAAATGTCATGCAATTTTGGGAGCCGTGTTACACACACCCCGAAAGTGATTCCTCACTTATGCCTCTACTGTCCTAGGGCAGCAAATGAGACGAAGAATCAGATAATTGATTGGGCATGGGCGCCGCAGGTTAAGCAGGAAGGTAGATCAAACCCAATGAGACGTTTGAGACGCGATCCGAACGATTATGTAGCTTTTCTACGTCAATTATAGGAAACAATGAGCCTAGTGTTTGATATTTCTCACATTTGCTCTAGAGTTGGCCACAAACAACGCAGCTTACCTTGGTGTCATGTCGTTTGGTCTTAACATAAGCAAGCAGGCATCTATCTTAGGCCTTCTAGCGAAGCACCCAGTAACTGTGTGATCTAGTATTCTCGTATAATAACACTCTTGTTTGTAGCCTTGATGTCTCAAAGCAAGATCAAGTTGGTAAGTACTACACTTGGTTGGTATCTATTAAGCACTTGTATTAGTGGTCGAGTTGCGGCTCCTGAACCTGGAGCTTGTGTAAGCACTAAAGCAAGGCACAGGAAGGTCGCTGCAAGCCTCCACTAAAGCCCCCATTCCCATGAACTTGATCGGGACACCTGAGCAGTAGCGTCACACCTTGTTCAGACTTCCGTCAACATACATCGAGACAGAAGTGTTACAGTAAATACTGTCTTTCACACGAATTCTGGCCCTCATCTTACTCAGAAACGCTACGCGTATTAGCCGAGCCTGGACATCGCCATACCATTGTCGTTGTATGAGACAGGTGTCTTCTCTATTGAGAATCATGTCCGCGCGCTTTTCAGTTCAACCCATAGGCCGCTTTGCTGGTGCAAGTCAGCCTGTCAAAAGACCAAAGGTGCACATCTAAACATCGAGCCATTTTATAACTATCCGTCTGGCTTATACTAAACCTTACACAGGAGTTTGCCTGCTTCTCATACGATGACAACCATGAGTTTCACCTAGACGACTCATCTCTCAAGTACTATTACACACCACAGCTTGGGGCTGACCTCTCCAAAGGCTTTGATACATTTCAGAAGTTAGACGATACCGGAGACGATCACCTTGACAGTCTCCTCAAGACTATCGCTGCACACGAGCAAGAAACAGGCAAGAAGATTGATGCCAACATTGTCACATGGAGAGGCATGATGACAAAGGTTCGACTTCTTTGCCCATGGATGGTTTGACTTCACGAGCTAATCTTCAAGCATAGATTATGGCTGCACCTTTCGACCAGATGGATGGGTAGGTCTTCCCAGGCGGTCTGCTCTCGTTTCCCCATTGACTTATCGACAAATAGCTTCGAGATGAATGCCACTTTGTATCAAGTAGGTCCAAGATTGATATACCCATCTTTAAAAGCAAAACCACTGACAAGTTGATCACGCAGGATTGCATGTAAGTCAAAGTAGTTCGAGAGATGTTTATTTTGGAAATTGATTTATAAAGCTTCATCGAGGAGAACAACGCCTACAAGATTGCTTCCAGATCAAATGAGGGAAACAACAAACGAAGACGAGGACCACCATTAGAAATAATGCAGTATTGGGGTATGTGTCTCTGTTTCGAATATAGGTTACGGTTGCTCATGTCGTAATCCAGGGTACAAGTTTGAAACGTTGTCGACTCTGCCAGCGCCATGGGCAGAAACGTCCCGCGACTTCATCGAAAATCGAGAGAACGAAGTGGTCAATAATGCAGCCCAATACTGTTCTGTCGTTCGAACGGGTATCGGAAAATCTGTCCTATGTCTCGGTGGCGAAGTTGATGCCAGTGAGTAACTCCTTCAGTTCTGCTTTTCTCAACTCACATTTCCACAGTCTGGGATTCCAAACCCGAAGAAAAGGGCAGCCCCATCAACTGGGTTGAACTCAAGACATCAGCCGAGATTCGCAACCCAGGCGGCATGGAGAATTTCAAACGTAAGCTCATGAAGTACTGGATACAGTCATTCCTTCTCGGTGTGCCACGCATTGTTGTTGGTTTTCGCACGCAGGATGGTATCCTGGTCGAGGCAAGGGAAATGGAAACGCATCGTATTCCCGATATGGTCAATGCCGACCCGAATCCCAAATGGAACGCCGATATGTGTGTCAACTTTGCCGCTACTTTCTTAGAGTGTAAGCCTACTGCTATCAGTTATGAATGGGGCCAATCGCTGATCTGCTTCATCAAAAGGGCTAACAGAGAACATAAACGATGAGGGCGTTTGGAGAATAAGACGCGAGCCTCAGTCACCAACAATCGAGCTATTCAAGGTGGAGGAGACAGGTCACGGCGATATCTTGTCTGATGAGTTCAAGAATTGGAGAATCAAGTTGGCTCTTGGGCCCAGCGATGCTTCCTGATGAATGTTGGGCTGACTTGTGCACGATACAGTCATTGAGGAAAGGTCGTCATGGTCACTTAGATTATTGGATACAGATCGTGGACGGGCTATACTCATTCTTACTGTGCTCAATTAACAAGTCTAGGCTGTGCCTGCATCTAGTTGTCTACCTGCCAATATCAAAACAGCTGCAATGCAATGGAAGATTAAAACAAGAGTTGCCTCCGTACCATCCATGTTCTCAAATGCAATCCTTACAACGCCCCACGCACCTCGCAAAAAAATAAAACAGGAAAACCAAACTAGTAGACCAGGTCAATGAGATCATCCGCGACATATCGTTATATCGTGAGCGTCATGCTAGACTGTGGTCGTCAAATGCTGATGAAAATACAGCTGCCAAGAAGCTCCTCGAAGACTCGCTTTTATCTTCCATCCGGAAGGCAAACAACGCAAAATGAGTAGCAAAAGAAACTGCATACGAATCGTACAACATACAAGGCGCAGTACCGCCTAGGTCGTGCCGCCGTGTTAAATCGTTCATCCCTGCTAAGCACGCCTGAGAATCAGACAGCGGGCCAACGAATTCGAAGACCGTCTACCCAGCGTGAGTAGAGCACGTCGGATAACTGCTTGCAATGCTCCATGCCAGATCTGGCCTCCTGACCAGGATATTTGTTCTCGGCGGCCAACTTCTCAGGGTCAAAGTTCTTCTCATACATGGTAGGAGTATCAGCATGACGGCGTCGATGGCTGCGCAAATAAGGATTGTTGGAAGCCATGACGAGTTTAGTTGGACTCGAAGCAGGGGTGGTGTTCTTAACAATCACAGTACCCTGCGGGGTGCCGTCACCAGGAAGCTTCTGAGCAGGCTGTCGAAGGATCGTTGCGCTGAGCTTGTTATCTTGAGAGATTGATGATATCATGCCCGTCATAAGGTGATAGGCCCCCTCAGGATCAACTGCGTCCAAGGCTGCGAACGCATCAGATAACTTAGCCAGCGCTTCTCGCTTTTGCATCGCAGAGGTTTGAGCATGCAGCTCGGCCAGAGAAGGCTCCACAGCTTTGTTGTACAAGCGTCTCCCCAGTACAGCCTCTTTGCCATAAGGTTCAACAGGAGTTGTGGTAGGACGGGGAATGTTCTCGTCACAGAAGACATCGTCGGGGGAGACTGGTCGGTTCCCTTGACTACCATTTGAACCATCTGAAGGGACTCTTCTGAAAAGACGCATAGTCGATCCTGAATTGCCAAACGACATATCTGGTTGGAGGGGTCTCTTAGGAGCGATGGAACCGCGAGGAGAACCAGGCCGCATTGACGTTTCTTGAGCTAAAGACGGTGCTCGTCGGACCGTTGACTTTCTGACAGTACCCGGGGCGGGAGAAGTTCCTCCAAGAGGACCATCCTTGACATCCAGCTTCTTCATCGCCTCCTCGGCATTCCAGATGGATGAGGGCTTTCGGTGCTGCTTGATCGTTGGCCTCTTGGGAGGTGGTGCGACAGATTTCACTGTGTCAAAGACCCATTCCTGCTGCTCATCCTTAGGGGTCATGGTTTGAAGGGTCTCTTGATAGTAAATAGGATGCTTCTGTCTGTTTTGGTTGGCATCCCACATCTGTCGACGAGCAATAAGTTCCTGCAGAGCCTCCACCTTGCCCGCGTTACGGATGAAACGGTGGCGCAGTAGGTCTTTCGCAGACGGTCGACGGTCATAGTCCTTGGTGAGGCACTGTGCAATGAAGTCCTTGAAATCTTTGCTAAAGTTGCCTTCAAGGCGGGGAGCCGGATTTTTTGGTATGTGAAAGAGGACCTTCATGGGGTGAATGTGACACAATGGGGGTTCGCCGTTGGCCATCTCCATAGCTGTGATACCCAGAGACCAAATATCGGCCTTGAAGCTGTAGCCGTCTTGCTGAATCACCTCCGGGGCCATCCAGAAAGGTGTTCCGACAAAAGTGTTTCGCTGCGATTTGATGTTGGTCAATTGGGCTGCAACTCCAAAATCGGCAAGCTTGACTTTTCCGGTCTCGGATAAGAGAACGTTGGCAGCCTTGATATCTCTATGAATCTTGCCCTCATTGTGGAGGTATTGGATGCCCAGTAGCAGTTCGCGACAAACAATGGCAATGTGTGTTTCGCTGAAGTTGGCGGGTTTCAGCTATTCCCGGTTAGCAGTTGAGACTTGGTGTCGGAGTATTTTATGGAGAGACATACCAGGTCCAAACAGGATCCGCCGCCGAGATATTCCATGACGATCCATAACTTATGGCCTCGCAAAAAAGAGCCTTTGTATTGGGTAACGTAAGAGCTGGCGCAGGTGCTCAGAACAGCGATTTCGGCTTGGATATCTTGGATATCATCATCGTTGGATTCAAGGTCGATCTGTTGACGTTGTATGTTAACTCGTGGACCAGGCAACCGAAATGATTGGACTTACATGTTTGATGGCGACAGTTTCGCCAGTTGCTTTCTCAATGCCTTTGTAGACGACGCCAAAACTGCCACCTAGGATGCCATCAGCTAACGTGGAAAGATATTGCCAAACTTGATACTTACGGCCAAGTTCCTCGAGGACCTGATAATGCTCAGCAACGCCTTCGTCAGCCATTGTGAGTTGACGTCATGCACTGTCTCGACTTTATTTGGATTCACGCTGCTCGGGCAGAGGAGACAACGGAATAAACAAAGCTGATACTGAGACCTGGGATTAATGCAATGCGCAAAGACTGTCTGCTGAGTGAATCGAATAATATTAACAAGATACAAAAGCGTGTGCGATGAGTTGGAGTCGTGGTTTATTAAAAGTCATGCGGATGAATGTCAAGGTAGACGGATGGTTGTCTGGGAAGCGGACCCTGTCGAAAGCTATAGCCAGATGGAACCCCGGGCCCTTTGTTTACTTTGAGACGCTTAGAGGGCAGCTAATAGAGTAGATGGTCCGACACTGGTGTAAGCAATAGATTGAGGATTAAAAATTGTTAAAAGATTCTGAAATCAAGTATTGAAAAGACTAGAACCGGTGGTTTTCTGGTTCAAAATATTCCTTCCGCGCTTATATAGCAAATGCAGGTTCGTGGAGTCTCTGCCAAAGAGTCACATACCAGCTGGTTTGTCTCTCATGACTTCTCACTGAGGTGCGTTGTAGGCCGTGCCACACTCGGTGGGGAGCTAGCTATCCTATCCCCCGGTCGCTTTTGGCTTGTCATGCCCAGTTGGGCACCCCTGGCACATTGCTTAGTGCCCAGATTGCTTGTTTCTATGGCTAGGTTCTTAGTTAGGACAGAAAAAGCTTACATGACTGAAATTCATGGGGCTGTTGATCACTGTACCGGGTATGGCGAATGTCCATTTGTTTATGTCTGCTTCTATCATGTGTGTTGTTTTCTTGCACACTCTCTAACGCACTAAGGTAAGGTACGGGTTGTGGAGGTTACAACACAACGGCTCATCCGTCTCTAGGCACAAGAGACTCTGGAACTTACGACAAGAGAGTGGTAGGCATTCTAGCGCATGTTGCTCTTAACGACTGAGACTGCTGATGTCAATGAATTCTGGATGAGGAAAGTGGTCTCAGAAGAAGTATGGGGTAGAGAGACATGGTCACGAGAGTAAAATCCATTATCAATTAGAAGAACTGTCGCATCCATTCATGAATACTTTTTATATCCACTGATTGCGCTATGTGTATGGAGAACTCCGTATCTGGGGTGATGGGATTCTGTCAGATGGGCATATCTAAAGGCCAAATGCAAATTGTCATCGCATAAGCGAAAAAGTGTGTTGGCTTGATGGGGGGTTCCTTATCTTCATGCTATATCCCCGTCTCTCATCATAGTCTTGTTTGTTATAGGCTCCCAAGATCTTCACGATATGCAACACTGCAACCAGAACAGGGCCCCAATTAAAGCGAGATGGGGAAATGCACCCACAGCCTCACACCCAGCTCCAAGTTTGGAGGATGGCCAATGCACGTTTGCGACCCCCAGCAACGTTGACTTTAGCATCTAGACCGCAGGGTAGAAATGGGCCGCCCTCCAATGTTTGGCTTGGTACTTGGATCTAAATACTGCCTACCTATGCGAAAAATGAGGCCACTCTCATGTAGGGCACTTGAACCTTTGACGGAAGAGTGACACGACAGCTGCAAATTGCCTATTTTTCCGACTGACGATAATGTTCAGATGAAAATACGACCAAGAAGAAATATGCATGAGCCCTGTGAGTACCAGGTGGGTATCACAGATCAGCCTTACCTTAGTAGTGAACATGTTAAGAACTTTAAGAAGAAAGCCACAAAAGCCAAGATCCAGCCTTTCTTAAGAAAGAGGTGAATGTTCCAAAAGAAAAGTTTCTGACTGTCTGATGATTTGCCCCTCTGGCATGCAAACTTCTTTGTGACTCGCCTAGGCAGGTCGATTTCCTCAATCCAACATTGTTTCTGTTGTCTCAGTTGAGTCCAAGGCTCCCCTTGCATTGAAATGGCCAAAGCTTCCGTGGGACTGAACCGCCAACCCCCGCCGATCTCGGGTTGCCCTAGCAACCTCGACCTCTCTCAGCTGTGACGCCAGACGCTCGAGCACCACGGCTGTCCTACCGCTTTTTTGACAGGCGTAGCTTCAAACCTTCGTTTCTTTTCAACACGCCTCTTGCGCCCTTCATTTCACAAGAGCCTTACTCTCGAGGCCTCTGTCTTGCCTTATTTAACATTCCACGATCTGTGGTAATTTGTTTTTTTTATTTCGCATTCATTACCTTTGCACAGCCATATCCGCCATCCTGAGACTTCTTCGTTTTGGGCCCTCGCATATCGTGTTTTTGGTCGTTAAGCCCTGTCCGACTAAATCGTGTTTGATATGCCTGTATCTACAGTCCGATAAATCCTCATTTCGCCCCGTCTCGAATTGTTCGAGTCCAAACCACCTACTTTGGGCCTTGTTTAGTCTCTGCTTGAAATCATTCGTCAACAATATGGCACCCGCTGCACCACCTCTGCCGACGAGGTTCCCATGTTGGTGTAGAGCTGTATACTCATGGGGAGGAGAGGTTTGTTAACAGACCTCTTAAGTCTCAAACTACGCTAACTTGAGAACAGTCGAAACGAGATCTGGGATTCATCGAGGGAGATCTGATAGAATGTTTGAATGCTGGTGATGGTTCGTGGTGGGTAGGCAGACTATACCGAGATCGAAGGACCGTGGGATCATTCCCTTCCAACTTTGTTGAGCTTCTCCCTTCTCAATTCCGCCCAACAACCAAATCTGTTCCGGCTCCTGTACCAAACGCACCACCAAGTACTGCACCGACAAAATCCAGAACGTTTCGAAAGCCATTCGAAGCATACGCCAAGGCTCCTCACTACACCAGCGCGAAACAACCTGAGATCTTCAAAGAGACCCCGAAACCTAAGGAACGACAAAACTCTGGCGCTTCATTCGCACCTAGTACTCATGAAGCGGAGCGAGGCCCTTCACCTGCACCTCCTCAGTCATACAACCACAGAGGGCCTTCACCTGCACCACCCCAAGCGCACGATCACCGGGCTCCTTCGCCAGCACTCTCACCGGCACCTTCTCACCACTATGGCTCACGGGCTCCATCTCCAGCCCCTATGCACAGTTACCACTCGAGGGCTCCTTCACCTGCGCCAATGCATAGTTACCACCATTCAAGAGCTCCATCACCAGCTCCTCCTCATGGTTACGATGCAAGGGGGCCTTCTCCTGCTCCTCCGATGCACCAAAGCTATGGCTATGCTTCAAGAGGTCCATCTCCCGCGCCATCTTTCCATCGTCAAATAGTCCCTTATCGAGGAGGACAGGACAGAGGTAACTCACCGCCTCCCCCACCACCACCTCCTCACCGGCAGATGACGAGAGGAGGATCCAACGATCTGCATAGGAGATCTATTGATATCTCGCGCCATGGATCCAATGCCTCTTTCCACCCCTTCTCGCCCTCGAGACAAAATTCAAATAATTCCTACCGACCGCCACAGCCACCACAACCAACAATTAGGCATGGATCTAGAGGATCATTCGATGATAGGTCATATACGCCATATACCCCTGGCAGGAACTCCCCCGTTCCGCCATCACCCGCCGGAGGTATGACACCTTCTCCATTGAGAGAGGCCATGGATGGGGTCATGGAGCAATTGGACGTACTAGGTGGTGGTCTTGGAAGGCCTGGCCAAGCTCCTTCACCCTCGCCACCTGCCGATCCTTGGTCTCCAGAATCCTTTGATATGCTGTCTCATCGTTCAAATAGAAGGGACCAGGAGCGAAGCAGGCCTAAAACCTCGATGGGAATCGCGCAAGATGAGGGGTATGAAACATATAGCGGCGAATCGTCTCAAGAGGTGTCTTATCAGAGTGGAGGAAGAGAAGACAAACTCAGCAGTTATGTTGATCGCATGGAAAAGCGGTTTCAGCAAATGCATCGTCAGAACTCAAGGGTTAGCGAGCCTGATGACGACCGGCCACCTCCCCCGCCCCCTAAGAATGTGCCGTACGAGCGGCCGAAATCGTCTATGGGCCGGTCCATTGAGCCTGAACGAAAGCTACGAGCTCGCAAGTCGGCATATGAGATCGGAAGAGGAGTTGCCCGCACATTAACAACAAAAACCAATTCAACCAATTCGTCATCGGGCAATCAGAGCAACACCAGCTCATCAACACAGAGCACTTCAAGGACCTTGTGGAGCGGGACATCAGCTGGTGCTTTCAGTACTACTAGTGCGGGAAGCCTCGCACGCTCAGGCAAGCGTCAACGTGCACAAAGTGCCCTGGGAGCACGGGACTTGGAGATTGATAGACCGGATTCTCCTTTCACAGGAGTCACCTATCACAGCAGCCATGCAAGTGACTCTCCAGCGCAACAGCGTCCCCAGACCCAAGTCGGCTTCCACGATGATCCGTCTTTGGAATTGGGAGGCTTGGTGCAACCGAAACCACCCAAGAGGAACATCTTCCGCAAGATATTTGACACCGCCAAAACAGGCGTTGCGAGCAGCCGAGGCGGTCTGGTTGCCGGCGGTCTCGGCATGGACTCGCCAAAATCACCCTTTGCTCGTTCAATGCCAGCTGGAGCTTCGCCTATGCCAGGTATGGGTAGCACGCCTACCAACAGAGACGTTGCGACAGAAATGGGGCTTAGTGGCGGTGTTGATTGGGTTCAAGTCCGACGTGATGTGAATCGTTCCAATTCGCTCAGTACAATAGAGTTGACTGAGCGCCGCGAACGATGTCAAATGATGGATCACCCTGCACTTAATCCTGTTGATGAGCTCTATGAGGGCGTTGAAGGAGATGAGGGGGCTGACGGAGAGCCAGTCGAGGAACCCACCAACTACCAAGGGATTAACTTGTCCCAAGTCGACAAGAACTCCCGATTCATCAGCGGTCTTCCTCCCGCCATAACAGCCATCCAACTTGCCACTACATACGTTTGCCGACCGTACAGGAGCGAGGTCCAGCGGCTGCGAGCTATCTTTACATGGGTCTCCGAGAAGATCTGCTGGGAAGAGGACTTTGAGGGTGAGATCGACACAACACGGGTTATCCAGGCCAAAAGGGCCTGCGCTGAGGAGTATGCTGTCCTGGTGATGGAGATGTGTTCTGCTATCGGTATCCACTGTGAGATCGTTCGAGGCTACCTCAAGTCTCCAGGGGAAGTTTCCGAAATCAACATCATGCCCCGACCCAACCATTGGTGGAATGCCGTTCTCGTTGACAATGAGTGGCGCATGATTGACTGCTGTCTTGCCAGTCCCTCGTACCCTCGGCGAGGTTTATACTCCAATGCCAATAACACAGCCGATCCGTGGTGGTTCTTGACCAGGCCACTGGAGATTTGCTGGACACATATCCCAGAGCATCACAGCCAGCAGCATATCGTACCACCTGTCGCACACGAAACACTGCTCAATCTGCCATGCGCTTGTGCGCCCTTCTTCCGCAATGGTTTCGAGATGGTGGATTACAATACTGCACTGACTCGAATCGAAGATCTGGAGATGGTTCATATCAAATTCAGTGTTCCGTGCGACGTGGAGATCGCCGCCGAGGTCGAAGTTCGAGGTTATTCGAGAGATTCAGACGGAGATGTGTTTGAAAGCGGCGATATCGTCAAGAAGAGGGCACTGGCTCAAGCTGAATGGTTCAATGGCATCAAGCGATACACTGTCAAAGCTCTACTGCCAGGAGATGAAGGGCAGGGTACCCTGAAGATTTATGCTGGCAAGCGAGGCCTTATGCACAGCATCAAGGATATTCCACACCCCCTTGCCTTTGCATTGCCTATTGTCCACACAGGCGAAAACCCGCCCTATGAGTTTGTCACAAGACATCCAACTCCTCACGCACAGCGGCATGATATCTATGTGGTTCAGCCGCAGTGCCAAAGGCTTGCACTTAACAATACTTTTGTCTTTGCCATCAGACAGCACCCAAGTTCGCTGGGTGGATCGGCACTTACACCGTCGTCTAATCCAGGCGGCACCAGCCCCATACCGTTCGCCCGCCCCAGTTCAGCGCTGAGCATGAATGCGTCCAGTGTTAGCGGCTCGACCCCAAGCTCAGCTACGGGCACTGTGGCTGGGAAGAAGCCTGCCAAGTTGGCGATCCAGACTCCAGGAGGCAAGATCCTCCGTCTTATGAGGAAGGAGGATCGTAAGGGTATTCACGTTGGAGGCCGAAGTCTCTCAGGCAGCGAAACTGCTAGTGATGGTGGAACCTGGGAGACAATAATTAAGTGTTCAGAGAAGGGTGTATGGCGAGGCCTTGTACTCGCAGATCGCACAGCTCGATGGTGCGTCTTTGCTGAATGGGTTTGTATGGGTTGATCATTACATATGTAATGGAGGATTAGCAATGGGCAGACTTCGTTGGAGTTTCCTCTCATATTTGGTTGTTTCGTCTTCTTATACCCAAGGAGGAGGATCACGCATGCCCTGACGCACAGCGGTATGATTATAGAAGTGCGCATGGGCCTTGGATTTTCTTTGTCTTGGTAGGGATGATCTATTGCATTGGGGTTTGTTCAAAAGTAGCAGACATGTCGGAAACTTATCGCAAGGTGTAAGATAATAGCATGTCACGAGCAACGATTGCAGCACATGATGAATAATTTAACTTATGATTCTTTATTAATCTCTTTTATTAACAAATGCAAGTGAAGACAACAAAAATCACACTAAGATAAAGCTCCAGGAAGTTTTGTTGGTTCCATCGAATAATCGTTAGTTCGACTTGTAGTTCCGCAATTACAATCTCCTCTCGGCCAATCACATTGCTCTGCGACACGACGATAGGATCCTGTCGCACTCGTGCCTTTCCGTTGTTTTATGGTTTAAACCTACCACGATCGAATCCGCAGACGCAGCAAACAAGATAATACCGAGCAGGACGACCGAGCCTCGATATATTGCGCTATAGACTGTTGTGCTTGACAAGCGAGCCCATACAAAACCCTCCGTGAATGGGAAACGCGCAGACGGACCAAGACGGACCATGAAGCGCAATCGCGTTGGTCTGCGCACCGCGACGAAACGACAGATCGAATGCTGAGATCGATACCGAAAGCGATATACAGTGAATTAGGAGAGGCCATGAGCTACAGGCCTTTTCAAGGCCATGGCCAGGGCCAGAGCCAGCAAGGCTCACAGCAACCGCTGCCAGTGCCTGGCATGAATCCGCCTACATCGTATATGCCCGGCGGTTACCAGCAGTATACCAACCCTCAACAGCAGCACCAGCAGCAGTTCTATTCGATACCTCAACAGCAAGGTCAGCAGCAGCAACAACAACCGTACCTTCAGCAGCAGCAGCAGCAGATGGCGCAGTTCGGGGGCATGCAGACGGCTTTTCAGGGATACGATGCAGCGGGACAAGCATATGGGGGACACCAGATGCAACCAGCTGCCGCGCAATATACACTTCCAGCGAATGTTTGGCAGCAGCAGCAACCTACGGGGGGACAGAACATGATGTATCAGCAGCGATATCAACAATCGCATCATCATCAACAGCAACAGCAACATATGTACCAGCAGCACGTCGTGTCGCCTCAACAACACGTTCAACCGAGAAGGCAGTCTGGCCACGTCCCTTCGCCGCAACAAAGACCTTCTTCGATACCCCAAAAACAAGGATATCCACTCCCCCAGGCGCAGCAACAACGGTCTCAACACCAACAGTATTCGCAGCAGCATACGTCACAGCAACAATACCACCAGCAGCAACAGCAGCACGCGCACTATCAGCAGCAGCCTCAGGTGACGGCTCCTCAGCCATCACCTCAACCTGCACCAAAGCAGGTAGCCTCGCCGGCTCAGCCACAGGCTCGACAAATAAAACAGAACCAGCAGCCACACCATGACCCTTCCAAACAGCAGCAAGAGACAATTCGACAACCTGCGCAGAAACCTATAATAATAGATGTAGATGAGCCCGCATCAGAGACAGTTGCACAGCCTGTTCCGGAACCAACTAAGCAACAGCCAGTTGCACAGCAAGAACCGGAGCAGATGGTCTATGTGAATCTGCAAGACATCCAAAAACTGCCACCGCTTCCACCAGTAACCATGGGTCAGACACAAGGCGGTCCTACATCTCACACAAAGAAGATAACGAACTGGGACGCGCAGTATGAATCTGGCACTGTCAAGCCTATGGACATTATGCTGAGCAGCCCACAAACTCAGTCTCTTCCGCCACCTCAGCCAAAAGTGCAGGCATCTCATCACCAACCCGCGCAGACACAACCTCAAATGGCCACTCCCCGGGCAAAACCGAGCCCTCTCTCATCCGTGGTCAATTCACCAGCGATTAACGCTCACTCTCCGAGTATTACCAAGAAATCACCCGCAAGCACGCCAAAAAGTAGGCCCCTAGACACTGTCCATCTTATGGTGGCAGTGGCCGAAGAGTGTTTTGATAAGGCCCGTGGTTCTGTGCACGATGTCGCGATGTCGCTAAATGCCACGCGGATAGACGAGTATCAGAAACTGATCTCGACAGGCTTGGCGTGTCTAGAAGCGTGTTTGCAAAGTAATAGACTGTCTCCGCGTCAAGAAGCAAAGATGCGATTGAGATACGCCACTGTAGTATTAGAAGAGACAGAGAACCCGATGGAAGCTGAGACAGCCGTTACAAAAGGCATCTCTCTTTGCGAGAAGGTGAGCACCGACTGACTAACCTTGGTACTGCACAGCTGACCGACTCTGGCAGAATGGTTTGGCCGATCTCAAATACTGCATGGATTATGTAAGGTTGAAGCTCCTATTTCAGCGAAATCACAAGGCTGCTTTGAATGCAGCGGATCGACAAATCGCTGACTGTGAAACGTAAGTTTCGTTGCGTCTGAAGTCCGATATTTATTGACCTATTTCACAGCTACAAACATATCCAATGGGTTTATGCTTTCAGACTCTTGAAGGCTTCATTTTACATGGAGCTTGGTCAGACAGCTGACGCCAGTGCGCTGGAGAACATTCGCTCTATTCAAGTTACAGCTAGCTCCCGCGGCGACGATGCCCTGAGTGTATTTGCCTTCATTCTTGAAGGTCTGGCACTTCTCAAGGCTTCCAAAGATGGCAACATTGAAAAAGTCCAGGCTTGTATTGCTCAAGTAGCGAAGTATCAGTGTGAACCATCTATTCATATCATGCAACTCGATATACTGACGCTACTTCTGGATCTTGTCTGCACTATCAATCACTCTGGCTTGGATTTGATGCTTGATAAGCTTAAAATGCTTCAAGATCGCATGGATGCGTGCACCGACTGGCATAGCGTCAAGTCCGATTTTCTCATTCCGGTCCAGAAGCAACCTTCTACTGGCCATACTATTAGTAGTGACACAGCGGGCATCATTCGAAGCGGTGAGGGTGTTCCAGAGGATTTTCTAGTCATGTCATTCATGACCAAAGTCGAGTTGAATTCACTTATGTGAGCTACCGCCCTTAACGCATTTTGACGAAATTAGCTAACATGTCGCTAGCTTCACTCTGACAGGTCTCGTGAATATGCACAAGTCCAGCGCACATGGTCGACAGACAGCCGACTTCTTGAATGAAGGCGTGAAAGCCCTGGATACTTGTAAGTAGCATTTCTTCATTGTCCAGACATTTTGTTGACATGTACTAGGGGACAAAGCGACAGCCGGATTTAGATATGGGCCTTCCATCTCGTTACAAGATGCCATTGCGCAGCGTGAGTGGCGGCTGGAAGCTCACTGCTACCTCACCATCTTACTTGGCCTATACGCGGCTAGTCACTGTCAATGGGACCTGGTAAAGCAATACATCGTGAAGCTGCAGGACATTATGATACCGTCTACACAGGGCATCCTGCGTTTGCTGGCTATTTACCTATCGGGAGTGTTTGACCAAGGCACAGGGGAACTAGATGCTGCTATGAACACTTTCCAAAAGCCTGACTTTGATCTGAACCAGCGTGGAACTGGTGTCAAAGCCGCACATCGCGAGTTAGCCATGTTAGCTGGTCTGAACAGGCTTTGGATCATGCAGCATCCTTCATACCGAAACGATCGAGCGACATTCGATCTGATCGAAGAACTAAGGCCGTTGTGCCTAAACCACCACAATGTCGACCTACGGACTGCTTGGCATAACGTTATGGCCGCTATTAGCACCGACCCACCTCAGCAGCTCAATCAACAAAAGCAGCACATACAGTCTGCCATGGCCGGGTCCAAGTCCACTAAGAATGTGCTAGGCGCAGCCGTCACACTCGCTATCATGCGCAGCCGCTTGTTCGAGAACGTCGTGGGTGATCAAGCCCTGAAAAGCGCCCTAGCAGCAGCCAAGCAGGCTCATCGTAGTGGCAATGTCTTGTGGCAGAGCGTTGCAGACGGTATGCTTGCTCACTCTTATGAAGTACAAGGCAAGGAAGAAGAAGCAGCGCAAGAATGGGCGAAGGCGACAAGGGAAGCCCAAGAGGCATTTGCAGGAAGTTTCTGAATGAGAGCATAACCTGGTTAAGTAGAGCTCACAGGACTGGCGTTTATGGCAAGGAGTTCTCCCGC
Organism: Fusarium newnesense; assembly: GCA_013184375.1. Lineage (NCBI taxonomy): Eukaryota > Fungi > Ascomycota > Sordariomycetes > Hypocreales > Nectriaceae > Fusarium > Fusarium newnesense. The sequence goes on from JABCJW010000243.1 coordinate 20,609, forward strand.
ATGTTTTAAAAAGAGAAATTATTTCATGGTTGTATATCAGACTCGGGGTTTTATGGAGATCTGTACGATACCTGACCATACATGTCTTTGGTCTTAGCTGCTTGTGGGCAGAAAGTGGTAATTAGATACGACCCAAAGTCGTGCTTTTGGCCGTGATAACGGCGTTGATCAAGGTCCTGGACTCTATTGAGTCCTGAGCTTATTAAAGGCATCTCCACTCAAGAGATGCATTGTGACTTTTGCGAAGATAGTAGATCACCGACGGAATCCAGGGGGTGGTTGGAAACCTGGAGGGGGCATAAAACC